>JASVEL010009921.1:0-76630 GCA_032618575.1 Nicotiana noctiflora
GCGAAAAACCAGCAGATAGAGCGGCTACTCGGAGAAAGGGACATGATCAAGGACAGAATTGGAGAAATCGGGCACTATGTCACCATGAAGTGCCTAGCTTGTGAACAAATGCCCCGCCCTGCCCTTTTTGCTTCGGTTATGGGCTATGTTCATCGGATCATGAGGGATTTAAGGGGACTGCACAAGGACCTCACACCAAGGCCCGCGGCAAGGCCGAATGATGCCTCGCGGGCTCCCAGGAATTTTAGAGCATTAGACTTCTGACTTAAAAATGTATTTCGAAATATCGAGTCAAGTTGGTTGGCATTTTATCTTTCATTTTTCGAGTCAAAGCATTCCTCTATTTTGTCGATTATTGTAAGCCATGTTTTGTAACTCTAAGGTTTATTTGATTTAAAAGGTACTGAATTTTGCCACAATCTTGTCACCAGAACTACGCTCGGTCTGATTCACGCGAGGACGTGATACGTAGGCAATCCACATAAGATTCGACAAAAAAAAAAAAAAAAATATAACAATAAGGCTTTCAAAGATAATTGAAAAAAGAGAAAAAGAAAAAAAAAGGAGAAAACAAAAAGGAAAAAAGGGCTGGAATGACGCATGCTAAGAGTACATATAGAAAGGGTTATTTGGTTAGGTGCATTGCATCCAACGTGCTTTAACATATCTGTCAAACTCAGTAAACTAACAAGTTTGTTGCAATTCCAGAAAAGTTTAGCAGTTGGTTTGACAGAATATACTGGCCAACCATCATTACCGTACTAGATCCAAAGGACCGATTACAGTAAGCATGTCTAGTTCTGGTAAGAGTCTCGAGGAAGAAAAATCAGACTTACAAATCATGAAAGAAGAGGTAGACCGGTTGAAACAGCAGATAACAGAGATGCACCTGGCCTGGGCCAGGGAACAGTCTTCACCAAACCGCCCTACTCTCGCCTCGGCTCCGGAACATCCGCCCATCGATCCTTCGACAAGCGCCCCGATCTATCCATACTTTCAGGGGGAAAACCCATATGCCACCCACATTCCACCAGCCAAACCAAATCCTCCTCCAGCCACCCCTGTTTTTGTGGCACCTCCACCTGCTCCTCTGCAGAGGCCGGCCGGCGAGCCGCATGTTCAGATCCACGACAACTCTTACTATCCTCCAGAGCCTACTTTTAGGGCCCCTGAACCACAATCACATACCCCTCACTGGGATAATCCGGCAGAACCGGAAAAGTACTTCCCAAATTCAGAACATGAGGAAGTTATCAGAAAAGTTAAAAGCCCGGAGCAGTCCTTCAGGAACATGCACGGTTTGGGTAACCAGGTCAGTGTCGCTTACAAGGATCCGTGCCCGTTCCCCGACGTCCAATTACCGGCCGGGTTCAAAATGCCCAAGTTTGACCTATACGAAGGGCACGGTGATCCTGTAGCCCACCTCCGAGGGTTTTGTAGTAAAATGCGAGGAGCCGGAGGACGGGACGAGATTCTGATAGCTTACTTCGGTCAGAGTCTGGGAGGATCTGCGCTGGAGTGGTACACTAGACAGGATCCCAGTAGATGGTTTACGTGGGATGATTTGGCTCAAGCTTTTATCGGCCAGTTCCAATACAATCTTGAAATAATCCCCGACCGCCTATCATTGCTAAAATTAGAGAAGAAGCCCGCTGAAAGCTTCAGGGAATTTGGTTTCCGTTGGAGGGAACAGGCAGCCAGGGTAGATCCGCCGATGAGAGAAAGCGAGATGGTGGACTACTTCTTGCAGACATTAGAGCCAACCTATTTCGGACATCTGGTAACGTCCGTAGGCAAATCATTCACCGAGGTGATAAAAATGGGGGGTATGATCAAGGAAGGTTTGAAGGCCAACAAGATCATGAACTACTCAACATTGAAAGCCACCACTCAGGCTATCCAAAGTGGTACTGGAGGAGTACTTGGGAAAAAGAGGAGAGAGGAAGTCGCGGCAGTCGAGTCCGGGGCATGGTTCAGAAATAGAGGCCCTGCACCCCAATATAGCCCGCCCCAGCCTCACCACCAAAATTACTCCCACTACCCATATAACCACCCGCAACATTACTATCCCGCACCTGATCCCCATTTTACCGTCCACCATGCACAGTCCTATTCTGCACCTCCCGTCCATGCACCGTGGCGTGCACCAAACCCGCAGAACAATCATCCACCCCCGAGAGCTTACAGAAACCCCTCGGGCGCGAGTTTTCGTCCAAACCAGGCATTCAGGGGCGACAGGGCGCCAAGGCCGAAGAATTTCACTCCCTTGGGAGAATCTTACACTAGTCTGTTCCACCGGTTGAAGCAAGTAGGGTTGCTAAATTCGGTTGAAGCTAAGCTACCAAACCCTCTTCCAAAGAACCTGGACCATTCAGTAAATTGTGCATACTGCTCAGGATGCCGAGGACACGACACGGAAAAATGTTGGAGGTTGAAAACGGCCATCCAGGAGCTCATCGACACTCGCAGGATTGAGGTCCAGACTCCAACCAGAGCCCAACATCAACCAAAACCCACTTCCAACTCATCATGAGACCAACATGATCGAGTTGGTACGGGTAGAAGAAGGAAAGGAGAAAGCCTCTCAGATGGTAATGATGATCAAATCTAGCGGGGTAGGAATGAGAAAGGGGCCGAGCTTTGATGAGCCATCCATTTGCAAGAAGGACGTACCAGGAGAAGCGGAAAAGGGAAGTATGAGCGGAGTACCGGTAAGGCCGGGGGAAGCAAAAATAGTTGTACCAGGGGCAGCAACCAAGCCCGTCTTGACGGTAGCAGGCGTTCGAATGGATCCTTTCATCATCAAGCCAGCAATACAGTTGCCAATAACCGATAGCCGGGCTATTCCATGGAATTATGCTCGGATTACAACAACCTACAAAGGAAAGGAAGTGAAAGAGGAAGTTTGCGAAGCGCAAGGTTTGACCCGCTCGGGGAGATGTTTTGCCCCTGCGGAATTGAGGAAGATCACTCCGGCAACATTGAAAAAGCCGATAACCGATGAAGAGGCAGAAGAATTCCTGAAAAAGATGAAGCTGCATGACTATTCTGTCTTAGAGCAGTTGAAGAAGACTCCAGCGCAAATCTCATTGCTATCCTTGCTGATACATTCTGAAGAACATCGGCAAGCTTTGATGAAAGTTCTGAATGAGGCCCACGTACCCGATAAAATCTCGGTGAGTCATTTGGAGAAGATCACCAATAGGATCTTCAAAGCAAATCGGATCACCTTCACCGATGATGAATTGCCCGAGGAAGGCACCGAGCACAACAAGGCTTTATATCTTACGGTAAAGTGTGAGGAGTCGGTGGTTACCAAAGTCCTTGTCGATAATGGGTCCAGTGCTAACATTTGTCCTCTCTCTACACTGGACAAGTTGAAAGTGGACATCGGCAGGATACGCAAGAACAGCATATGTGTTCGAGGGTTTGATGGAGGAGGCAAGGCATCGGTTGGGGACATAGTGTTAATCTTGACAATTGGGCCAGTGGAGTTCACCATGGAATTCCAGGTGCTGGACATGGTGGTGTCATATAACCTCCCTGATAGGGCGACCATGGATCCATGCCGCAAGAGCAGTTCCATCCAGCTTACACCAACTCGTCAAGTTTGAGTGGGACCAACAGGAGATCGTCGTCCATGGAGAGAATGATCTAGAACCAGGCACCATCGTCCCCTTCGTTGAGACAGAAGAAGATGTTGGGTCGTGGGTGTACCAGATCTGCGATGTGGTATCCGCCAACCGAGTTCCAGAAGGGGAATGCATTCCCAATGACAGAATAATTACTGCAGACGTCATGGTGGCGCATGAAATGTTGAGACATGGTTTCATACCCGGCAAAGGTCTAGGTGCATCTCTACAAGGAATCATACAATCGGTATCTGTGGTCGAAAACGTGGGAACCTTCGGCTTGGGATTCAAGCCAACATCAGAGGACATCCAGCGAGCCAAAAGGAATAAGCAGAAGACATGGGTGCTCCCGAAGCCGGTTCCACGCCTTTCCCAATCTTTTGTCAGGTCCGGAGTAAGAGGACATCCGACGACAAAGATTCCCGGTCCTATGGTTAGGCCAGACGAAGAGTTCTTAAGAAAGTTCGAGGACCTATTCGCAGATGTATGCATGCTCGAGGATGGCGAAGGATCCAGCCATGCCGAGATACAGTTTGTGGGACCAAAAGCAAAACTGAATAATTGGAAGGCTACTCCTCTCCCTGTCCGGAAGGAGTCTTGGTAGTTTGTTTTGGATTGTTTTCTTTCGAAATTTTGTGTTGGGGTTGTCCCCGGAGTAAAATCCAGTTGTTTTAGTTCATTTTGATTTAAGTTTGCAAGTTTGTTTTCCCTTGTACTGTTCCCATTAATGAAATTTGGTTCCCTTCGTGTCTAATTTTGTTTATTTTTCTTCTTTTTAACTTTTCTGAACAGCCTTCTTTCAACTGATCTTAATGATATGGCGTGCTTAAAGATTAATCAACCCAGTCTAGAAAGTCAATTGGGTTTGAAAATAATAACGCATGAAATAAGAAGTGACGAGAGTGAATCGGAATACGGTGATGATGAAGCCGTAGAAGAAATCGGTGAAGAATTAGGTCACTTCGAGGAGAAACCCAAACCAAATTTAAATGATACCTGAGGCCGTTAATCTGGGGAACACGGATGACGTCAAAGAAACCAGGATAAGTGTCCATATTGAACCAAACCTGAGAGAAGAGTTGATCAAAACACTCATGGAGTTTAAAGACATTTTCGCATGGTCGTACGACGACATGCCAGGACTCAGCACTGATCTAGTGGTTCATAAATTGCCCACTGATCCGGCATATCCTCCCGTTAAGCAAAAATTGCGGAAATTCAAGACGAAGATGAGTGTAAAGATCAAAGAGGAAGTAACCAAGCAGTTGCAGGCGAAAGTCATTCGTGTCACTCGATACCCCGAATGGTTGGCTAATGTAGTACCGGTGCCAAAGAAAGACGGAAAGATCGAGTATGCGTGGACTATCGCAATCTCAACAAGGCGAGTCCTAAGGATAATTTCCCACTTCCCAATATCCATATCCTAATTGATAATTGCGCCGGACGCGAAATCGGATCCTTTGTGGACTGTTATGCGGGATATCATCAGATTTTGATGGATGAAGAGGACGCAGAAAAGACGGCTTTTATCACACCGTGGGGAACTTATTGCTACCGAGTGATGCCGTTCGGTTTGAAGAATGCGGGGGCAACATATATGAGGGCGATGACTACGGTATTCCATGACATGATACACAAGGAAATTGAAGTGTACGTGGATGATGTGATCGTAAAATCCAGACGTCAAGAAGACCATGTTGCCGACCTCCGGAAGTTCTTTCAAAGACTTCGAAGATACGACATCAAGCTCAATCCGGCCAAATGCGCATTCGGAGTTCCATCAGGAAAGTTGCTAGGATTCATCGTCAGCCGACGGGGCATTGAGTTGGACCCATCCAAAATCAAGTCCATTCAGGAGTTACCCCCGCCAAAGAATAAAACAGAGGTAATGAGTCTGTTGGGAAGGTTGAATTACATCAGTAGGTTTATTGCCCAGCTTACGGCAACTTGTGAACCCATATTCCGCCTATTGAAGAAAGACGCTGCGATAGAATGGACGACGGAATGTCAGGAAGCGTTTGACCAAATCAAAGGGTATCTGTCAAATCCACCCGTACTAGTTCCGCCTGAACCGGGCAGACCCTTTATTCTTTATCTGACGGTTTTGGAGAACTCGTTCGGCTGCGTACTGGGTCAGCATGATCTTACTGGCAGGAAGGAACGGGCCATTTACTACCTCAGTAAGAAATTCACAGTCCACGAGGTCAAGTACACTCACCTAGAAAAGACATGTTGCGCTTTGACTTGGGTAGCCCAAAAGCTGAAACATTATTTGTCTTCTTACACCACTTACCTCATTTCGCGTTTGGATCCATTGAAGTATATTTTCCAGAAACCTATGCCTACAGGGAGGTTAGCAAAGTGGCAAATATTACTTACAGAGTTCGACATCATATACGTGATAAGGACGGCTATGAAAGCTCAAGCCCTAGCCGATCACTTAGCTGAGAATCCTGTTGATGACGGATACGAGCCTTTGAGAACATATTTTCCAGACGAAGAAGTACTGCAGATTGATGGGTTGGAACTAACCGAGGAGCCGGGTTGGAAGCTTTTCTTCGACGGAGCGGCGAACGCAAAAGGAGTAGGAGTAGGGGCTGTACTTATCTCTGAAAGAGGACATCATTATCCTGTTACTGCTCAACTGCGTTTTCATTGTACCAATAATATGGCCGAGTACGAGGCATGTATCTTGGGGTTGCGATTAGCGGTGGACATGGATGTACGGGACGTCTTGGTCTTGGGGGACTCGGACCTTCTGGTACATCAGATTCAGGGAGAATGGGAAACCAGAGATCTAAAGCTTATCCCATATCGTCAATGTTTGCATGATTTGACCAAACGCTTTCGATCGGTGGAATTCAAGCACATCCCAAGGATGCATAATGAGGTTGCCAACGCTCTAGCTACTTTAGCGTCGATGCTACATCACCCGGACAAGGTTCGTGTCGATCCATTACATATTCAAGTCCGGAATCAACATGCTTATTGTAATGTGATAGAGGAATAGGTGGATGGTGAGCCATGGTTTCATGATGTCAAGAAATACCTCAGGTTAGGAGTATACCCAGAGCAAGCAACTGGAGATCAAAAGCGAGCTATTCGGCGGTTGGCAAACGGATTTTTCCTTAGTGGAGGGGTGCTGTACAAAAGAACCCCAGATTTGGGATTGTTGAGATGTATAGATGCAAGTCAAGCCACAACAGTGATGACGGATATACACTCCGGAGTTTGTGGACCACACATGAGCGGATACGTATTGGCAAAGAAGATTCTTCGAGCAGGATATTACTGGCTCACGATGGAGCGTGATTGTATAAGTTTCGTGCGAAGATGCCATCGGTGTCAGATACACGGAGATTTGATTCATTCTCCACCAACTGAATTGCATACAATGTCGGCACCATGGCCGTTTGTTGCATGGGGTATGGATGTTATTGGACCTATTGAGCCTGCGGCTTCCAATGGTCATAGGTTCATTCTGGTAACGATTGATTATTTTACCAAGTGGGTGGAGGCCAAAACATTCAAATCGGTGACCAAGAAGGCGGTGGTGGATTTCGTACATTCCCACATCATCTGCAGGTTTGGAATTCCAAAGATAATCATCACAGATAACGGTGCCAATCTTAACAGCGGATTGATGAAGGAGGTCTGCCAACAGTTCAAGATCACACACCGAAATTCCACACCGTATCGTCCCAAAGCAAATGGTGCGGTTGAGGCAGCAAATAAGAATATAAAGAAGATATTGAGGAAGATGGTAGAAGGGTCTAGGCAGTGGCATGAAAAGTTACCATTTGCGCTGTTGGGTTATCGCACTACCGTCCGGACTTCGGTAGGTGCAACTCCTTACTTGTTGGTATACGGGACCGAAGCAGTAATACCCGCAGAAGTTGAGATTCCATCCCTCCGAATCGTCGCTGAAGCTGAGATTGATGACGACGAGTGGGTCAAAACCCGATTAGAGCAATTGAGCTTGATCGACGAAAAGAGATTGACAGCAGTATGTCACGGCCAATTGTATCAAAAGAGAATGGCGAGAGCATATAACAAGAAGGTACGTCCCGAGAAATTTGAACTGGGACAGCATGTGCTGAAGAGAGTTCTACCACATCAGGCCGAAGCGAAAGGCAAGTTCGCTCCAAACTGGAAGGGACCATTTGTGGTGACTAGAGTATTATCCAACGGCGCTCTATGTCTAACTGATGTTGAGGGAAGATGCACCGATATGGCTATCAATTCTGATGCAGTCAAGAGATATTATGTGTGATTCTTTAATGCATTTGTCAATGTTTGGTTTCGTCTGTGTGTATTACAGAGGCAATTTTTCTACTACCCAAACACTTTAACCCTTGTTTTCCCCTTTGAGCCTTAATTATTCTTTCATATACCCTCTTTCGGAATCATCAAGGAAGATGTGTAACAAAATAGAAAAAGAAACAAAGGAAAAACACAAGAAAAAGTGAACTACGTTCGACCTGATTCCTCAAGAAGGATACGTAGGCACCACACGGCTCGGTCATAATAAAATAAAAATCAAAGATCCCCAAGCAACAAAACTGGGGTAGAAGTCATTGTTTCGTTTGAAAGATAGTGTGGATTCCGAAAGTTGTAATAAGCTAACCGCCGAGGTTAAACCCCTTTCTTCAGCCTCACGCGCAGAAACCACATTAAGAACCAGAAAGACCTCTCGATCGGTATTTGAGAAATGCCAAGTCATGTGAATGAAAGCCAAAAGTGACATCCCGACCCTCGATTGAATCCAGGATGCACAAGCCGAAAGGGGATAACGCTCTAGAGGGAATCCCATGGGTGATACCCCGTTGCAAGGAAAGAAAGCGTAAATGAGAGAGTCTTAATGGTGAAAACCCTCGCGGGCACCTTAAGGCGAAGGAAGTTGAGATAAATAAAATGAGAGAGTCTTATGGTGAAAACCTTTGCGGGCACCTTAAGGCAACGGGAGATAGAGAGAAATGAGAGAATCTCATTAGTGAAAACCCTGTGAAGGGCACTGTGAGGTGACAGAGCGAGATGGTTACAAGATGTCTGCATGAGACAAGGTTTGGACATCCGTTTACCTCTCGCAGAACGCGGCATCCGAAAGTGATTGACATGAATAGACTGGGTAGTTTAATCTCAAAGGCGCGGCATAACCATTGGATCAGGCACACATTCAGATAAGTTTTCCTATTTTTGAGTTCAGAAAAGTTTTCCTTTTCTTTTGTCATTTGCGGTCAGCATTCTTTTCTTTTCCTTCATTTTTCGAAAATTGATTTTTTGAAGCTTACTACCAAGTCTCCCAAAGCAGTATAATGAAAATGAATAGGCGTGGAATGAGGCAATAAGGCAGAAGTCGTTCCGATAGTAAGATTGGGACGACAGGTTGATTGGAAGGTTCACAGGAATTATGGAGTATGAGGGACACATGTGGCACGTCCGAAAGATGATCTCACGCAACAGATCACCGGCTAAAAAGAGCCGGATCGAACCAAAGATTGGAATAAAAAGAAAGATGAGAAACCATTCGTGGGAGGAGCATCGTCGCCAGCAAGCGTCAGCGTCGTCCTTAAAGTTCGAGAGAGGCCGAGCAGCCGAAAGAGAAAAGAGAATAGCCCCAACAAGAGTGGCACGACCACTCAATGCCTTTTGAAACTAACAATTTTTCTTTGATTTAAAGCAGGAAAAGTGGGTTCGTTGGCGGAAAATCATACCATCCAGAAGTTTATCAAACTGGGGCAGAAAATTTTCTCCTGTTGCGAAAATTTTCTTGAAAGCAAAGACCCAGTGGATAAGGGTAGAAAGCAACACAAGATTTCGGGAAATACCAGCTCCGAGCAGAATAGTTTTGAGAAAGTCCAGACAACACGTTGGGGTAATCTTTGAGCCTGGTATCATCCCCAGTAGTTGTTGGAAAATAAAACAATGGCTTCGAGATTCCCCCAGCAGTATTACATCCCATAATTTGCTCGAGGAAGCAAAAGCGTGAGTCCCAGAGGAGGTATGGGAAGAAGGAAGAGAATGAGGGGTGAAGGAAACAAAGAATACTTCCTCAGCAGCATCATCCCCAGCAGGCGAGTAAACAGTTCCAAAAATATCCCTAGCAGCCAGAAGAAAAGTAATACGACCCATGGGAAGGCAATTCCAAGACAGGATAATTCAGAAGAGAAGGTGGCCCGAGAGGCAATGCAGGAAGAAGGAAATGGTACAAAAGGCAAAGGAAGGTAATCAAGATAGGATGAAATCGGTGAGTAGTAGTTGAAGTCAGGGAGCCCGCCTGGAGAATGGAGTGGCGATTTAGTTTTGAAGTTGTAGTTGAAGTCAGGGAGCCCGCCCGGAGAATGGAGTGGCGATTTAGTTTTGAAGTTGTAGTTGAAGTCAGGGAGCCCGCCTGGAGAATGGAGTGGCGATTTAGTTTTGAAGTTGGAGTTGAAGTCAGGGAGCCCGCCCGGAGAATGGAGTGGCGATTTTATTTTGAAGTAGTAGTTGAAGTCCGGGAGCCCGCCTCGAGAATGGAGTGGCGATTTTGTTTTGAAGTTGGAGTTGAAGTCAGGGAGCCCGCCTGGAGAATGGAGTGGCAATTTTATTTTGAAGTAGTAGTTGAAGTCAGGGAGCCCGCCTGGAGAATGGAGTGGCGATTTAGTTTTGAAGTTGGAGTTGAAGTCACGGAGCCCGCCTTGGAGAATGGAGTGGCAATTTTATTTTGAAGTAGTAGTTGAAGTCAGGGAGCCCGCCTGAAGAATGGAGTGGCGATTTTATTTTGAAGTTGTAGTTGAAGTCAGGGAGCCCGCCTGGAGAATGGAGTGGCGATTTAGTTTTGAAGTTGGAGTTGAAGTCAGGGAGCCCGCCTAGAGAATGGAGTGGCGATTTAGTTTCGAAGTTGGAGTTGAAGTCAGGGAGCCCGCCTGGAGAATGGAGTGGCGATTTTATTTTGAAGTAGTAGTTGAAGTCAGGGAGCCCGCCTGGAGAATGGAGTGGTGATTTTATTTTGAAGTAGTAGTTGAAGTCAGGGAGCCCGCCTGGAGAATGGAGTGGCGATTTAGTTTTGAAGTTGTAGTTGAAGTCAGGGAGCCCGCCTGGAGAATGGAGTGGCGATTTTATTTTGAAGTAGTAGTCGAAGTCAGGGAGCCCGCCTGGAGAATGGAGTGGCGATTTTATTTTGAAGTTATAGTTGAAGTCAGGGAGCCCGCCTGCAGAATGGAGTGGCGATTTTATTTTGAAGTTGTAGTAGAAGTCAGGGAGCCCGCCTGGAGAATGGAGTGGCGATTTATTTTTAATTTGGTTGAGGAAAGCGGTTGAATGTAACAGAAATCCCCGGTATGAATCCAAGTTCGTAAGCAGAAGGAAGGCAACAAGGATCAGAAAAGATAGATTCAAATTTCGAAGGAGAATAGTTCGAAGACCACAAAGAAGGAACCAATGGTCGGAGGTCGGCAATCAAGATAGGCCGAAGTAACAATTGGCAGGAGAGAAGAAGCATCAGAAGGAACATCAAGTCAGCAGGATGGCAAGGAGCATGACAAGAGCAAGTTAAAAAGGATAGATAAGAATTCGCACTACTGTAACTTAGTTTAGCTTCTTATTTTGTTTAGCACGGTGTAATAAGGGGATCGGTTAAGCAGTGGCAACAGCAGTAACAACAGTAACGGCAAGATCACAGCAATCATGGTAGTCCCAGCTACAAAAACTTCCCGAACTACATTGACCTGATTCCTGTTTAGCCCAGGATATGTAGGAGGCCTCCTGAAGTAAAGGCTCGGTCAAGATCTTTTTAGAAATGCTTCACACGGAGTGCTCGAATGGGCAAAAATCGCTCGTATTCGCTCACTATCTTTGCACGAAAACTCTTCATGTTTCCGCGCAAAGAGGGGCAGCTGTGAGCACGTGATTTTTGCCTCGCATGAATTACTCCCAAAATATCAAAAATAAAAGAGTTTTTGTTTGTTTACAATGATTGGGGATCACATGTTCTTTTTTTTTCATCGCTTGCATTTGGGGGTCCGTGTCTGTTCGCTTAAGTTAACAATCAAAATACATATACCAAATGTGTCGCATTTGTATTTACAGGGTTAGTTCCGTATTTAGAAATAATTAAGTTTTATTTGGCGAAGAATGAAAAGTCATAAAAAGGGGGGGGGTATTTTTCCGTAATTCTTGTCATTTAAATGTACAATTTGGTAGTTAATTGTGTTAATTGTCACCAAAGATTAATTATAGGTGCTACAAGTCGATTTGTTTATATATATATATATATATATATATATATATATAAATATATGTATATATAGATATATGTATATGTAATACAACTTGGAGTGTAGTAAGGAGATCAGATTTGGGCCACAATTTGGCCCAAAAAGCCAGGCCCAAGCGAATCACCTCTGGTCCAGTCCAACCCGTCTCCAGATAAGACCAAACGACGTCGTTTTTTTGTTTCTAATAAAGAGATCCAAGCCGTCGATCAGCATTGATCGGACGGATTACATTTAATTGCCCCATTCTGTTGATCCTGGCCGTTGGATTCTCATCATCCAACGGCCAAGATTAAAACATTAGTTTTAATTACCCAGAAAACCCCCCCAAACCCCTTAACCCATTTTCATTCCTCAGACCCCCCCATCCCCCCTCGTCTCTCTCTCTCTCAACCTCGTCTCCCTCACAAACAACAAACCCTAGCGCCGCCTCCTCTCCCTTCGCCTGAAAACCCGGCGGCAACAACGCCGCCGGTCACCAAAATAACACCCTACATACATCAAACCCCCCTCAACACAAATCCACACTCCATTAACCTCAAATCATCCCAGAACTCTTCGAATCTCAGACCGAAAAATCAACCCCAAAACCTTATGTCACCCAATCCACCCCGAAATCACACCCCGTAACTACCTCAACTCCTTTTTCCAGGAATCATGTTTGTTTGCCCTCAAATGGTTCTGAATAGTCTCGAATCCAGGATTTTTAAAGCCAAACATGGTACTATCTCAGGACTTGAGGTCAAATTGACCCTAATTGAGTGTTCTTGTTCAAGAAGAACCAGAACACCCGACTAGGGTCCGTATTGGCCCCAAGTCCAAAAGACCTTGAAGGTTCGAGCCCCGACCTCGAGATGACAGGTTTTCGTTTTCTTCTTTGCTTCTCTTTCTCACTTGTTTCGTTCATTAGATTCATCCTCTACCCTTTTCTTATTTTTGTTAGAATCAAACATTCTTGTGTGTACTCTGGATTTTATTCTTTCTTTTATTTCATTTGAATGATTCAAATTAACCAGTAGCAGTAAGTTATGTATGAAACGCTTGTATGTCTTGTCGAATTACTATTGGTTCCAAGTGTTTCACTGATGTCGTGACTTTGAATGTGAATTCAGTGTTGTCTTTCAACGTATTTACAATGTTCCTTATTCGTATCTAGGTCTAATATGGAACTGTGCTAGTCTATTCCCTGAATCGTTATATCCTGCATCTTGTTGTAATGCTGTCTGACCTAGTTTGAATTCGATTGTTGATTGAGTTTGCTGAGTTAAATAATAATGTTTGGGGTCTGATATGAATTGAACTGGAGTTCACATTCAGCCTGAATTCATTTAGTTGTTAGGGTTCCCCCATAAGAGAATTGGTTATAGCTGATAGTTTTGGGCCAGATTCAAGAGGCTAAGGTAGGATAGTAGTTGCAGAGACTTTAGGGTTAATTTGGGAATTAAAAACATTGGAGAATTGTTTAATTAGAGTGCTCTGTTTGGCTATGCATTAAAGTACAATTAAAACATGGTAGTGAGATACAAGACATAGTGGAAGGGGAGATAGTTAAAAAGAGACCCATGCTTGATTGAATTAAAAAAGAGTTAAACACACACTAATGGGGGACAGCAGAGAATAGCATGGGAATTTTAATTAAGAATTGAAAGGGATGGGCAGGGGTTTAGCTTAGTATTTCTGCACCACTAGGAGTTAAAATTTGAAACATATATAAATAGAAGGACGGGCAATGAGGGAAAAAAAGAACTTTTTGAAAATCCAGACAAAGAAAAATTAACTAGTCTTGGACCTGGACAAAAGCTAACTTCAGAGAGATAGTAAAAGATACAGGCTGGGTTTTTACACAAAGGGTTTAGCTAGTTGAAGAGGGGCTCTGTTTCAGCTTTCTAAGAACAGAGCAGGATTTGTTTCTGTTGTTTCTTTTGGTTTCTGATTCACTGTGCATTCAGCCAGTGTTTATTTTGTTGCTGTTGGGTTTCAAGTTGTTTTGGGGGTTACTAGTTGTTTACCTACATTGTTCTCATCAAGTATCCTAGGTGTCTGCTTGGGTTTTGAATCTGTTTGTTGGGTTTTCTACTACTGCTGATTGCTGTGTCACTACTGCTGTAGTTGCTACTGCCATACTGACTTTTCCCTCATCTTGCTTCCCTATACCAGGTACCTCTTTGATTTCTTATGAACTCCGAAGGATCATGCAACTCTGGTTTGAAGAATAAATGACATAGTATTAACGGTCGTTTGAATTTATGATACCTCTATTCTTGGTTTAAGTTTAAAGCAGTCGAACATTTGAAGTTTCTATAAATTGAATTGTTAAAGTTTGAGTTATCTGAATTTGTTCCATCATTTAGGATTAGGGTAGCTTAATGCCAGCCTATATGTAATTAGACTGGGAATGTGTAAAAGGACTGGAGTTATCTTGAATTAGCTGAGTTGTTAACGGTTAGGCCTCGAATATATGCGAGTTTCTTTTTTACTTTGAGTATTAGTTGCAACTAGTCTCGTGTTAGGTTAATAGAATAATGGTGATTACGGATCATGAAATATAGTGTAGTTAACACATTTCCAGTTAGACGTAAAAAAAAAAAACTAGTTTCAAATAGTTTACAGGTTCAAATAATTCAAATGGAAATCAAATGTTAGTTCAATGTATATAGTTCTAAATTCTCGAGGTCGCTTGAATAAATAACATCATCTTAAATAGCAACTCGAATAATATTAGTAATTAATGTTAAGGATGAACGTTAGCATGAAGTTCAGAAATGGCTTTTGTATTACACGTAGTTGACTTCAACGGTTCAATTTATCTAATACTGGTAGTTTAAGTTAATTAAAGAATGGTTAGTTGCTCTAATATTATCATCAAACTCGCATGCTGTTTATAATTTTAGTTTTAGTATTATTCGCTCGTAGAATAAGGCATAAAACAATCTCCCTTATGCAAGCTCGAGGGCGACTTCCGTTCGCATTGATCTAATAGCTAAATAAGAGGCCCAGGCTCATGAACATGTAAAAAAGAATTAGGATTTCTTCTCGTTTACTTTAGAAACAAACTTACTAGAAAATAATAGTCACCTTTAGGATGACCTTTAAAGACAAAATCAGGCACCCCATGCCAACTAAAACTCATAAATTGTGTGGCCCTCTTTAAATGTTCATATTAAAATACTTAGACGCCGGGACATGCCGTTTAGCAAATTTTCACGGCCTCTCGCAAAGTTATCAACACGTTAGATGCTTTATGCGCGCTTTTAATAATTTTACCTTCCTAAACTCGAGTGCACATTTATGTGACTCAGATCCAAATCTCAACGGAGTCGAAATGTGTTGACAACCACGGGTGCACTGGTGCGACGCGGTTCGAGATACATTTTCACGACGTTGCAATTCTTTGTTAAAATAATCATAATAATAATAAATCTTGTAACAATAATAATAATCAAAAGCGGTTGAAAGTTAAAATTTGCACAGAGGTTAAAGCACATTATAAAATCAGATAAAGAGGCCAAATACGACGATTGAGCGACCGTGCTAAAACCACGGAACCCGAGAATGCCTAACACCTTCTCCCGGGTTAACAGAATTCCTTATCCGGATTTCTGGTTCGCGGACCGTAATATAGAGTCAAACCTTTCCTCGGTTCGGGATCAAACCGGTGACTTGGGACACCACTATTTTTTCCAAGTGACGACTCTGAATTAAATAAGTTGATCCCATTTCGATTGTCCTTTAATTGGAAAAACTCCTACGTGCTCCCGCGGGTGCGTAAAAAGGAGGCGTGACAAATGTAACGACCCGGCCCGTCGTTACGGGAATTTACCACCCCGTCATGTTGCAATTACATGTTTTATGCTTTTATATCGGTGTTAGAGCCTATCGGGTGAGTTAGGAGTGAATTGAATTGAAAATGAAGCAAATAGCATGTTTGAAGGAAGTTTGAATATGAAAAGTCAACCAGGAGTTGACTATAGAGTTAGAGTGCTCGGAATCAGATTCTGATGATTCGACTAGTTTCGGGAGATCATTTATGACTTAGGAGAGCAATCGGAATTGAATTTGGAGGTCCGGTGTAGTTTTAGGCTTGAATTGGCTAAGGTTGAATTTTGGCGAAATCCGAACGGTAGGTGAGTTTTTGATCCGGGAGTCGGAATGGAATTCCGACAGTTGCATTAGCTTCGTTATGTGATTTTGGATATGTCTGCAAATTTTCAGGTCATTCGGACGTCGTTTGATCGGGTTTTGGATTGAATGTTAGTTTTGAAAGCTTTGACGAAACTTACGCTTGAATCCGTGTGTAATTGGTGATTTTGATGTTTAGGATGGTGTTTTTATGATTGGAAAAAGTTCGTACCGTGTTTTGGAATATGTTGGTGGTTTTCATTGGGGTCCCGGGGCCCTCGGGATGATTTCGGACCATCAACCGGGCATATGGGACTTGGCAAAATCTGCAGAAAACTGCAGGTTTCTGCCCAGTCATTTAGACCTTCGCGTTCGCGTGACATGGGTCGCGTTCGCGAAGGCCAGGTGGGCTAAAGCATCGCGTTCGCGACAAGGGCATCGCGTTCGCGACAAGGGCATCGCGTTCGCGTAGGTCAGAGGGAGTTAAGCTTCGCGTTCGCGTGAGGGGGTGACGCGAACGCGTAGAAGGAAAATAGGCGCTGGGAATTTTGTTCATCGCGAACGCGTGGTAGAGTTCGCGTTCGCGTAGGGTAAGCCAAGTTGAGCATCGTGAACGCGTGGTAGGCGTCGCGTTCGTGAAGAGTAAAAGGGAGCTGTTCATCGTGAACGCGTGGGAGCTCACGCGAACGGGAAGAGCAAAAAGCTCTGGCAGTGAATAAAATCCAGAAACAGAAGGCTTACGGGTTTACACCCCCAAAACATAATTTTTGAGCCCTAGAGAGAAGAAATCACGGGAAAACGCTGGGAAATCATCGGGTATTTTATGGTAGAATTAACATCAATCTTCATGAATTTGGGTAGAAATTGTGAAAAATTGTGGCCTAGATATTGAAAACGAAAATTTGGGTTTTGAAAGTCCAATCGAACTCCGATTTTGGTAAATTTTATATGTATGGACTCGTGGCGAGACGAGAGTTCTGGAAATACGGGTTTCGAAGTTTTTCGAGATGTGGGCCCGGGGCTCGGGTTTTGCAAATTTCGTAATTTTTGATATTTTTCGAGTTCTTTCGATTGGGTGATGTTCCATTAGCCTATTTTGATATATCTGTGCTGATTTGTGCTAGTTTTGACGTGCGTGGATGCCGGTTCGAGGAGCTAAATTGTCGCGGGCATAAGCTTTCGTCGGTTCGAGGTGGGTAATTCTTGTAAATGATGTCTTGAGGGTTAGTAAACCCCGGACTTGCACATCTTAGTGCTGTGTTGAGGTGACTTGCATGCCGAATAACGGGCATGGTGTAGAGCACCATTGGGGATCGTGACTTGGTCCGTCCTGCGTAATAAATAATAACACTTAATTGTTAAAATGAATTGGACTAATTATCACGTTTGGGCTTCGTGCCAATTATTTGAATCCTTCAAGGATTGGTATCATTGTTTTGATAACACTGAGCATATTTTATTCTAAATTTAAGGTTTAAAATGGAATTATTGCTATTCAACATTTTTATAAGGTTATGAAAAACTTGAACAAGGTCTTAATAATATTTTTTGCTGTGAGCTAATATGATATTGTTGCCGTACGGCTTTCTTGATTATTTGTTAGACTGATTGGGGCCGAGGGCCATATTTAGGGCATGGCATTCATGTGAGCATATGCATACACATGCATGGATCGGACTGCACGCCGCAGTGGTATATGGATCGGGCTGCGCGCCGCAGCAGGTGTGATATTGATATTGTGCTTGGGCTGTAGGAGCCCCTCCGGAGTCTGGACACCCCCAGTGAGCACGGGTACCCAAAAGGATCGGGCTACACGCCGTAGCAGTCATATGCATTGCATGACATACATACATTGGTTTACGTGTACTACGTGGCATAATATTTTAGCACTTATACTTTACTAGCACATGTGCATTTGTTGCTTTATTGACCAGATCTCCTGGTATAAATTGTTAAGGAGTGCTGAGCCCGAGAGGCTGATTTGAGTGCTGACTTGCACCGCTTGAGATTCTCCCAGGTATTGGTATGTTATAATGAAAGAAAGTAGCTAAAAATTGAGATTTCTAAATAATCTACTCACATATGCTGAAAAGGAATAAAATGATAGTGTTTTGAAGTTTTATGATAGTTCTGTATTGTGTAGTAAGAGATAGTGCCTTGCGTGGTTTTCTTCCTTCAGCATTATTTACTTTTATTACCGCTGAGTTGGAAGTACTCACACCCGACTCCTCGCACCTTGTGTGCAGATCCAGGTACATTACAGCAGAGCTGATTCCATTGCGGCTCGGGAGTGCTTTTGGACAGTCGAGGTAGCTGCCAGCGTTCGCAGGACCTGATTCTCCAGTTTGTCTATATTTTGTTCTGATCATCCCACACTTGTGCACAGTTATATTCACTATTTAGACTTGTATATTCCGTAGAGGCTCATGACTCTTGACCCTTCGGTCTATGGGAGTTGGCACGTGTTGGGACTTGGTTCCCTATTTTTAATATGTATCTATCACTGTTGAATTATTTCCGTATGCTTAAATTGGATAAAGTGAGCTTATGGCTCCGTGACTGTTGTTAATTGGTCAGGCTGGCCTAGTAGTGTGCTGGGCGACATCACGACCGGATTTGGGGTCGTGACAAGAACTCTGAGCTCGAAGTGCACTAAGTGAAGACTACGCCTACTGAAATCTCTGACAACCATGAGTTGAAGAAGCCCCACTGTACTCTGGGCGACCTGACTGAGGATGCCTGAAGGAACGACGTCTGCCACACGGAAACTAGTCCCTAGACGGAGCGCCACTGAAGCTACTTGAACATCAAGGCTTTTTGGCCTCCCTCTCCTCACTCTCCCGATAGTGATCTATCTCAATCTGTCGAGCCATGTCAACTACCTCCTCAAACAAAGTGGCTACAACCCTCTCTCTAGTCATTAAAATGCGGAGTGGATAGTTGAGGCCATCCACAAACTGTTTAATCCTCCCCCGATCTGTCAGGATCATCCAAGTAGCATGCCAAGCTAACAGCGTAAAGCTCAACTCGTACTGGGTCATAGTCATGTCCCCCTGAATCAACCACTCGAACTGGTGATGGAGCTCCTCCCTGTGAGATTGCGGTACATACTTCTCCAAAAAGACAGCGGAGAACTGCTGGCAAGTGAGGGGCACTGCTCCAATAGGCCTACGCCTCTCAAACTCCTCCCACTATGTAAATGCAGGCCCTGAGAACTCGATGGTAGTAAAAGCCACTCCACGCGACTCCAGAATCCCTATAGTGTAAAGCATACGCTGGCACTTGTCTGCAAATACCTGGGCATCCTCGCCCTCAATACCACTAAATATCGGAGGCTGGAGCCTACCAAACATCTCTAGTTGATGCTCCTCGTCATATAGCATAGTTGGAACCACATAATCTGGAGATGGTGCGACTGGCGCAACTGGAGAAATCGGCTCAACTGGATGAGTTGGGGCTACTCCTTGTGTCTGCAATCCCTGAACAACCTACTCGGCTATGCGAGTGGCAGGGGTTGATGACCACCCCCGATCGGTAAGGTAGGTACGGCAGTAGTGGCTGAGACTACCTGATCCAGGCCAGTGCAAAAGGATAAGATCTGAACAAAAGCCACCTGAAGAGCAGAAATAACAATGGGCACTACCGGTGCCTAAATAGGTGCTACTGGAGCATCTACAGTTGGAGGCTGGTCATGAATGGAGGCAACTGGTAGGCCAATAAGTGTTGACCCTAATTCTCAGCCTTGATCACAACTAGGGTCACGCCCACGACCTTTAGTGGGTGGTAATGCCAGTCTTCTGCCATGTTCGGTAGCACGGGTTCTCACCATCTATGAGAGAATAGAATACAAAAGTTTAGTTCTCGGGACAACAAAGCCGCACGACAAGAATTCAAGAATATGGGGTGTTTCCTAAAGGTTCTGCAGCCTCTCGAGGATAAATACAGATGTCTCTGTAACAATCCACGAGACTCTACTAACCAGCTCATGACTCATGAAGCCTAGTAACCTAGGCTCTGATACCAACTTGTCACGGCCCTTATACCGATCGTAATGGCGCCCAACATTAATTGCAAGGCAAGCACGACCATTGTAACACTCTCAACCTGATTATGAAAACTCATTACCAGTTAATTGAGTATTTATAACAATTAACAAGATTAATAGTTCCGGTAATAGATAGAAACAATACGGAAAGCCATAGTAATACTAATATAACTCGTAAAAAATCTGGGGTCACAAGTCTAGAGCCTCTAAATACAACTGAGTAGTGAATCCTCAAAATACATAAGTCTAGGATGTAGAAATATAAATGGATAAGGGGGAGAATTCGGGTCCTGCAGACGCCAGGTAGCTACCTCTACAACTCCGAAATAACTCTAAAAATAGCAAACCGCTCAACTATGCTCCCGAAGCACCTGAATTTGCACACATGGTGAAGGGAATAAAGTGAGTACTTCCAACTTATTGAGTAATAAGCATATATAATGACTGAGAATGAGAATACACGAAATACCACAATGTAAAGCTACAAACAACAGTTTAGCATAATAAACGGTAAATGGCAACAAAACAATGAAAGTCAAATAACAATGTATGAATGCAATGCAATGCACGTGACCGCTACGGCGTGCATCCGGATTCATTTGGGTACCCGCGCTCACTATGGAGGATTAAACTCTGGAGGGGCTCCTACAGCCCAAGTGCAATATCATCATATCATCGCTGCGACGTGTAGCTTGATCCACACTCAGTCCAGAATATGCATGGGAGCCACCCGAAAAAGTCAAGTTATAATTCCCAGTTCCAACTATTAGGAAATATAGTTTAAGTGTTTAAAACCTTATGAATGTGTCTAAGCATTTCGAGACAGTGTTTAACTCAGTATTGAAATCATATAACATGCTAAGCATCATGGAATTGGTGATAATAATCCCTAAGGGATTCAAATAATCGGTTCACAGCCCAAATATACTCATAAAAATCCAAGTACGATATTTACCAATCAATTTCTAGTCAAAGACATAGTATGAACGTCTATCGGGACGGACTAAGCCATATTCCCCAATCACAAATGACCCTGTACTCATCATAGAGTATGTATCTTGCCTCAATATAGCGTCATAGTGTGATATACTGGGGTTTCAAGCTCTCAGGTCATCACATAATCTATTACTCACCTCAAACCGGCCACAAGTCTAGTCCGCTATGCCTTTACCTCTCGAATCAACCTTCTCGCACATCAAATCTGATCAAAACCACAAGGAATACATTGCAATGGACTAATGGAATATAACCCAATCGAAAGGACTCAAAAAATACCAAAAATCACGAAGTTGGTAACACCCGAGCCTCAGGCCCACTTCTCGACAAATTACAAAGTTCACATCACCGGATTCCTCATCTCGCCACAAGTCCGTACATATAAAATTTACCAAAATTAGAGTCCAAATGCTCCCTCAAATTCCAATTTCTCATTCAAAAACCTAAGCCCATGTTCTTCAATTTTCACCCAATTCTTCAATAAATTAGCGTTTCTAGGTCATGAGACTTACATCCAATCAATTCTCAGTCAAAACTCTCTAAAACTCCCGTCAATATCTCTCAAGCTCGCTCAACAATGGTGGAAAATGGTGGAACTCACGGATGAAATAAAATCTTTAAACCCTTCTGCCAATAGATCCTTTCATTTCTGTGGTCACGCTACCGCTTATGCGGGACCGCTTCTGCGGCCGAAAACTCCGTTTATGCAGTTTTTCATTAATGTTACAATTTCCGCTTTTGCATCCTAAAATCCACTTCTGCGGATGTCCTCATACCGCCTCTACGGCGATTTTTCCGCTTATGTGAACCGCTTATGTGGTTGGTTCACCGCTTCTGCTGACATGGTTGGACATCCTCCTTTTCGCACCAGCGGAGCTTCTTCCACTTCCGTGAAGCTGCATCTGCGGTCTCCTTTTTGCAGATGCAGAAACACTTACTGCAACAAAAACCAGCAAATTTTCCAACTTCAAATTCTCTCGTTCAACAACCCAAATTCATCCCGAGGCTCCCGGGACCTTAACCAAAAACACCAACACACACTAAAACCTCATTCAAATTTGTTCCAATTATCAAAACTCATCCAACAACCCTAAAATTATCAATTCATATTGGATTCAAGCCTACGTCTCTTCAAAACTTCTGAAGCACACATTCGATCAAAACCCCAACCAAAACACCTCAAAAGGACTTGAAATTTTACCTGCACATCCAAAATCACCTAACAGAGCTACTGCAACTCTCAGAATTCCATTCTGACCTCCGGATCAAAATCTCACCTATCAACTGGAATTCTCCAAAACACTAACTTCGCCAATTCAAGCATAATTCTACATCAGACCTCCAAAATAACTATTGATCACACTTCTAAGTCACAAATCAACCCCCGGAGCTAACCGAATCATCGAAATTCACATCCGGTCCCTCTAACTCCATAGTCAACATCCGATTGGGTTTTCCAATATAAGCCTTCCATAAAGATACTAAGTGTCTCATCTCATATCCAAACAAATCCAATTCAACACTAACTCACCCGATATCAATAATGAAACACGAAGAAGCAATAATTAGGGAAAATGGGGATGTATCTCACATGACGATGGGCTGGGTCATCACAATATGTTGCATTTCTTTATTTAGTTATCATTTATTGCTTATCTATTGTAGCATTTCCATGTATTCATTTTTACTGGTTTATTGATTTCATAATACTTGCTTTCCGAATTATAGATTTCATTGTGTTTTTTCCATGATTTCTTATTCTCAATATTTATTTATGTTTATTACTTACTGGGTCGGAGTTGAAGCGCATGATTTATTTCATTGTGAGCACATGATTTTTGCACCGGGCAAATAAGTTCCAAAATTAAAAATATATTTTGAGTGCAATTGCGTGCCTTGTTTGAAAATTGGCTACATTTTGTGTTTGGATAATTGGAAATTAGGAAAAAATCAAAAAAATAGGTTAAGTATTTAAATGGTTTGAATTAATTAGTTTAAAAGAAAAATCATCAAAAATTAACTTTATTGAGCGGAAATTAAGGGGAAAATAGTAGAAAAATTGCCGAAAATATTAGATAATCAGTGTAAATAGGAAATTAAGTTTTTAATAATTCATAAAAAGAAATGAAGAAAACAAAATACAAAAGAGGGTGTTTAAATAAATAAAATACCAAAAAAATACAAAAATACATACAAGGTGTAATAAAACTGGGCCAATTGAAGTCCAATTGGTCGGCCCAGTGAATCTGCCCAAAAGACCTGATCCATAAGCCTTTGAACTAGCTGAATCTCAACTGTTCATTTGCACCATCCAACGGTTGGAAATATTAGTGGATTTTTATTTGATAATTAATATGAGAGAACTGATCTGGGTCGTCCGTTTAATTCGATCCAACGATTGAAGCCTCTGGGTCTCGTTCATAACGAGACTACATCGTTTAGTAATGCCTTGTCTGAGCCGTAGATCTTCATCATATCAACGGTCCAGATTACCTCAGATGCCTCGCCTATAAAAGGCTTTTCTCTGAAGAGGCCGACCATTTTTCAAGCTTCCCTAAACCTAGCCGCCTCTAGAACCTTCCCCCTCTCCTTCTTCATCTTCATCAGATTACCTTCAAACCATAGCCGGCCATGGTGGCCACCACCCTCCACGGTGGTCGCCGGCCACCCCCAACCCTTCTCCTCTCCTATTTCCTCCTTCTTCTTCTCTTTCACCCACCAAACACCAAGAAAACCCTAAAACAGACCTTTCCTTCTTTAACTCCGGTCACCGAAACCTACCGCCGGTGACCACCAAACAACGAGCCTCCCTGTCAAACCAATGCCAATCGGACCGCCTTGGTCCGATCTACACCCCACCATCCTTCAAATCCTTCAAATATACCCTAAACCCCTCGAATATCCCAAAAACGGTCGCCAGAAACCTAACTCCGGCGACTCAAAACCAAACCCCTTTCAAGATCCACTCTTTTACCCTCCCAAACACCCCACTGCAACTAAAAATCCCTAAAGACTTCACCTTGAAGTCTAAAACAAACGTCAAAAAGAAAAATGAGAAAAAATGAAAGAAAAAGAAATAAGGAGTCTGAGAGACTGAAAGGGTCTGGGGAAAAGGGGAAAGCTTGGGGGACAAACCACGCTAAGTTAAGTGCTCTTCCCATTTTTCGTTTTGCTTTTCTGTTTGATATATGTTTTCTTATCTTGCATGTCTTTATTTGCCTTCAGCTGTATCTCATGCTTCACATGCTAGTTTAGGATTTTTCTGCTTATCTTTTGTTCCTTTCTCTTTCTGTTCATCTTCTTTTGTTTCACATCATGTCCTGCATATTCTTGTCTGTTTCTCTGTGACCACATCTATTTCTTAACCTGTTCATCTTCCATATCTATCTCTGGGTTACTTGCTGCTTTGATTCGAAAAGCCTGTTTGTGCTAGGGTTTCTGTTTGTTATTTGCTTGTTTTGATTTGTCTCTTCTATCCTATCTTACATGGTTCTTTACTCTGAGTTCAATGATTTCATCTTTTCTTTGTCATTTTGACTGATTGGTTTCTGCTTCATTTCAAAAGCATGACTGTTGATCTTTGTCTCTTATTTCTTCTGTTTGACTGTTTAAAGTCATTGCTAATGAGTCCAAGTTACTTTTGACTCTTTTCTTCTTTTCATTTTGTTAAATCATATAGTTTTGGATCTGTTTGACTCTTACAGTATAACTTCTCCTCTCATGCATACTCTGTTCTCTTCTCATATTCGTGTTATGTCACTCTTGTACATTCTTCACCCTTGTCTTTAAGATTCTCTGTTTGGTCTCCAATTTTTCATCTTTAAAAAGTAAATTTCCCCGTTTATTTTGAGCCATGCTTTAGCTGATCTATGCTTTGTATGTACTTGTGCCATGAACTTTAATTGTTTTGAAGTTCTTCAAATATCATATGACTTTAGCTGATAGTAACTAGGTCTAAATTGACATGAGTTCATACTTTGTCCCATAAAACTTGATAATGTGAGTTAATTAACTGAGATTCAACCATATCAATTGCCTTCTTTGAGTTTTAGTTGATTAATGCATTTTGTTTAATCTTGTGTGCCCCTGTATGCAACACTTGTTGAAAATGACTGAGTTTTAGTAGTTCTTGTTAAATGTGAGTATTTGATTAACATTGATTTAACCTTAGGGGATTGGTTATAGCTTCTAGTGTTAGATTCCATGAAAACGGTTAGTTTTTAAACAGGCTTAAGACTGAAAATGAACAAAAATAGGCTATTAGCTAATAATTGACCAAAAGAGTGGTCAATTTTGCAAAAACTCTACAAGGTCCACACACACTAGTCCTCCTCAAAAGGGGCTAGTTGTGCAAAATTGGTTAAGTCTGCGAATGCAGGCTTACCAAGGCTCATTTGAGCCCTGGATCTTAGGTGGCTAGGACTGCAAAGACCCTATGACCAGCCTGTTAATCAGTTTGAAGGTTAGAATATGCTAAGTTTGCAATGCCAGACTTGCCTAGGCTCTTTTTGAGTCCTGAACCTCAAGTGGCCAAGCCTGCAAAAGCTTTGGGCCCAATTGGGTTCAGTAAATGGGTTTAATCACCCAAGCCAAGTCTCAACTTGAGACTGGCTAAAATTTAAATAAGTTTAAATACACTAATAAAGCAGGGTAGTCCTGCAAGTAGTTTTAAAAGGAATTAAATAGGTTAATTAACTAAAAATGAAACAAAATAGGCTAAGTTTTAAATAATAGAAACTGGCCAGTCCTTAAATGCCAATGCAATGACTGGCCATAGGATAAATAAGTCCCAAAAGCTGGATTCCAGACCTAGGCAGGTCGGGTAAAACAGCATTTTCATTAAGGGCATAAAGAGAAACCAAAAAGGTAAATTGGTAAATAGTTTGAAACATATGGGGTTAAGGGAGTCATTTGTACCCCTGATTTTTCCAATTTTGCAGAAGTTTAAGGGTATAATGGTCTCCCTAAAAAGGCAAATCTGTAAAAATATTTAACCCCTAAGGATACATTCGTAAAAAGCCCCAAAAGGGAATCTTTAGAACCTTCCAGCACATGCTGGAAGGGATTTAATAATAGAAATGTGGGCTTAAGTGTAAGTTTGGTAATTTTAAGAGAGGGAGAAGTTGGATTTAATCCCATACTTTCTCCCCAAGTCATCAGCCCATTCCCTTCCTATAAATACTCCCAAAAAGAGTGAATTAGGGGCTGGCTTTTGAAGAAAAGTTCAGAGACATATTAGTGATATAGCAATAGGTTTTCCTGCATTACTTTCGAGTGAAAATTGTGAGGAATTCATCTGATCCTTGTGGGTTCTTATGCTCGAGTGTTTGCCTGGGTTTCTATTTGCTATTACTGTGATCTTCATTTGTTTAAATCCAAGTTCCTACTGTTGCATTGATGTTTGAGTCTTCTGCTGTTGCTTGCTTGCTAAATCCCTTTAGACTCATCGATTTACCTTATTGATCCAGGTACACTTCTATTCCAACTGAAGTTGTATTGATGATTCTGATGAAATAAAATGAAGATTCAGCTTAATTTTTATGTTATTATGAAGTCTGTAGTTTAATGTTGTTATTAGTTTAGAATTAGCTTAAATCTGTAGTTTATTTGTTTTGTAGTTGATAGTACTAGAAGAAACAGACATAAAACATTGTAATAGTTAGTAATATGGTAGTAGTATAATCATAGTAGCATGTCACACCTAGTTTAAATATAAGTAAACAAATCACGATTTCAATTCGCTAATAACTGTTGTTTCATAGATAATTTCGTAAACCATCACCACTTAGCTAATGTCATAGATTTACACTAGAATAAGGGATAAAAATGTTAGATCGGGTAGTGATTTATGAATAATTGAGCGCATAATTTATTAATGACTTGAGTTGAAGCGGGATTAGTAGTTTAATTATGATAAGTCTTTGAGCCACTAGATGAGAGCATTTAAGTTCCATTAATGATTGTTTAGACTGTCAAGAACTATCTTCGTGTGATTAGTCTATTTGTAAACTAAGGCTCAGATGTGATTAAGTTTGGATAAAGGGAAATAACTAAGCAGTGAAATGGCTTAAATAGGACAGATCTGAGGTGATAAGAGGTTTAGTGCATAATAAAAACCAGTAGTATATTTATGTAACTGTGATCAACTCGTTTAGCTTTTTTAGGTACTGTAAACAGTTTGTTGAATCATTTTAAGTTGTGATTTTAAATCTTTCAACTAATAATCAATTAGATATTAGTATACGCTCCTTGTTATGAATTGGTAGCAGAATAGTCTGATAAGTTTCCATGTACATAAACAATTGATTAGGATTTACTGATTCGTGTATTGATTCTCTTTGATAATAAATAATAGTGCAAGTTGATTTCTGTGTTAATTCCAAACGAGTATGTTCGTCTTAATTGATTTATTTGCATCCTTATATGGTCTGGGCCTAACCAATGGTATGGGCCTGGACCACACTCATAATATTACTGGGTTTATAACTGGGAACCCAGGCCAGGTCTATTTTCTCTAAGGACCTGGGCCTACTTATGATGTAATGAAGATCTAGGCCCAATAACATAAAACCGACGGGCCTGGAAAGTTGAGTATCAGAATAGATTAAAGAAAAAACATATGTATAGAAAATATAGTTGAACAAGTAGGATTGGACCTTAATAAATAATTGGGATGAGCCTCGCACGATATTAATAAGCTGGGCCCCCTTTTAGTAATGAGATAACACAATTAGATCCGGGAAGACTAATAGCAAATTCCCTTACCCAAAATAATTCAAAGTCGATAGACCATTTAGGGCGCGATTTAATATACTTTCCTATGAACGAGTGTGTACTTGGTGCAACTCAAATCTTAAATCCCGACAAAGCTGAAATATACCAAAGAGTCAAAGGCGTACTGGTTGCGGTGTGACTCGAGGCGTGTTTTCGCGATGTCAAAATTCTATAAAATATTAAAGTAAAAGCACATACATATTGTTGAAATCTGTAATAAGTCAAACAAAAGTCAAGAACGATGATTGAGCGACCGTGCTAAAACCTCGGAACCCGGGAATGCCTAACACCTTCTCCCGGGTTAACAGAGTTCCTTATCCATATCTTTGTTTCACGGAAATTAATAAAACAGTCAATTTCCTCGGATTCGGGATTAACCGATGACTTGGGACACCATTATTTTCCCAAGTGGCGACTCTGATAATTAAAACAAAATCCCGAACCGATTGTCCTTTAAGTGGAAAAACTCCTTCCTCTATGCTATTATATCCGTCTCGGGTATTTGAACATTGAGGTATACCTTATAAACACATTATGTTTTTGGGGTAGTAAAAAGGGAGGTGTGACAGCTCTGGCGACTCTGCTGGGGACTCCAACCCAGAACTTTGGTTTCAGGGTTTAAGAACTCGAGCTCCTTATAATTGCCACTTGATATTATTTGATTTCGCTATATGATTTGAACAACATGCTATGTGCTTTATTTCTTTAATACTATGTGGATTGTATATAAACATTGTGCCGAAAAAACCTTCTCTTCTTCACCCCTGGGGATGTGCTTACTGGTTGAGACTCCCCTTTCTGTTAGTTTACCCAAAATTAAGAAACAGAGGCCGGATAAGTTACAAAGTCGATCGACTCCGCGAGTCACCGGTACGTAGCCCCCTCCTCTATTCGAGTTGTCCGCTCGGGTACACGGTCTAACATTCTATGAAACTATAAGATGTTGAACATAGGTCTAGGACGATTATTTGTATCATATCTGACTTAGGGGGCTCAACACAGGGGTTGGGTACGTCTAGGACAGGTGACCCGGTATTTGAAAAAGACCGAGCATATTATGTGTTGCATTTTATTGTTCTTGATCGTTATGCGGACCAGCAAAATTCCCGAGGATAGAAAAATGTTGAAAAGAAAAAGAGAGAGAAACAAGAACTAGTGAAAATGGGTATCCGGAAAATCTGAAAATTCAAAAAATATGGTTTTGTTGTTGAAATAATTGGTCAACTAATCTGATCGAACTACGCAGGTTTGATTCTTGCCATTAGGCGGGATACGTAGGCAACCCTTGAACGGGTCCAACCACGCCTTTTAGAAAAAGACCAAAAAGATTTTTCTTTTCAAATAATCGGAGTGATTGCTACTTTTGGAAACGGCCGAATGTTCCGAAAGAACGCCGGAAGGCTGTTTTAGCAAAAAATGGCCACTTCGAGAGTCATGTCTCTTTCAAAAAATGAAAATTTGCATTGAAAAAAAGATTTTTCTCTTTTCTAAATAAAATCGCCTTAATAAATATGCAGGATGAGCGCAATATTGAATGAACCATTCTCCTTAATGAATAAAATCCCTTTGGAGCTGAGACTATGGTGGCACGACATGGAAACCGAAAGTCAAAACTGGATCAAAGGTTACTTGAAGGGTCTCACGGGGTATTGGACATAATCCCCCGGGGCGACATAATTAGAGCACTAGTCACATATTGGGATCCTGCACATAATGTACTACATTTTCCGAATTTTGAATTCACTCCTACACTGGATGAGATTGCTTTCTACATAGGGAAGAATGAGGTCCCCCTGAAAGGAAAATACCTGGTATCTCCGACAACAGTAACGGTGCATCGCCTTTTGGATTCTTTGAAAATTGCTAGGAATGTCCACAATGAGGATTTAGCCAACGGATTTTGCTCCCTGAATTTCATCTATTGTAGGCACGCACATGTTAGGGGTTTCAACGACTCCACGAACAAGTTGTGTAGCAAGTCCAACCGAGCAAAGTAGGAGGAGCATCGACGGTTTGCTTTTTTAGTGGCATTTCTCGGAGTTATCATATTTCCGAGAAAAGATGGGCACATCAGTATAAAGGTTGCCGGGGTAGCAAGCACTTTGGTAGTACAGGACAATTGTACTTTAGCTCCAATGATTTTAGCCGACATCTACCGTGCCTTGACTGCATGCAAAGCCGAAGCCAACATCTTTGAGGGATGCAATTTGATTTTGCAGATTTGGTTGATTGAACATCTATGCCATCATCCTTCGTTCTCAAGTTATGGTGTGACTGGAATAACCTGTCTTGAAGAATTTTACACGAGAACAAAAGAAGTTAAATTTCCAGAGGGAGTAAAGGATTGGATTTCGCATCTTCGATTATTGACCGACGGCCAGATTGATTGGACATATGATTGGCTACCTCTTGACGAGGTAATTTATATGCCGATAGAAGGGTCACACTTTTTGATCATGGGTTTAAAAAGTATCCAACTTTACGCTCCGTATAGGGCACTGCGACAGCTTGGTAGATGTCAAGTTATACTAAAGGAAGGGGACCTCAGTTCATAAGTGATAGAGATTGGTCCAGATGGGCAATTCCCGGAAGCAAAGGTCCGTCAAATTTGGAATGAATGTCAGAACTTGAAGGTAGATACTTGTGTGCAGAACAGAGCTCGAGGTGAAGTGTCATCTGGATATTCCGCATGGTATCGACGGAGTATTGAGCACGATCGGCCTTCGAAGAGACCTCACTTGCAAGATCTGGTGGAGCAATCTAAAGAAAACAGGAATTGGGTGGCCAAGGAGAGTGAATATAAGGCCAAGATCAGCTTGCTGGAAAAACAGTTAAGAGACCTCCAATTTGAAAGTGGTTTGCAGGCAGCATCTGACGAGGGAGAGAAAAAGCAGCTGAAGAAAGAAAATGAAATGCTAAAGGCTTAGGTCGCTCAGATGAGAATTGCATCCGAGAACCCTATTCGCTTAGCCTGGGATGATAAATTGATTGGGACTCTTCGGCGCAAGGTGAATGACTATAGCTTCGACTTAGACAAAGCAGAAAAAGAATTAGTCAGGGCTCGGAAGCAAATAACCAGAGATGCCGAGGAAGGAGCCAAGTTGGTTCTGCAGTTGCAGGATAAGCATGAGTTTGAGGTAGCTCGGCTAAGAAAGAAAATTGTTACAGCCACTGTTAAAAGTAAGAAGGTCATCAAGGATCTCGAAGAAGAAAGAGAACATTGTTACACAACTATGGCTCGATTAGAGTTTGAGCTACAACAAATACAAAAGGATAACCAACATACTTTAGATGCTCGCGCCGAACAGATCAGCCGATTGCTTCAAGAGAAAGGGGTTATTCGAGATAAAATTGTCCGTATTTCTTAGTACATCACCCGGAAGAGCCAGCTATGTGATGATATGTCCCAAGAAACCTTTGTGTCAGTGGTGAAGTTCTTTGTGCAGCAAGTCATGTCTGACCTGGATAGGCTCCAAAAGGGATTAGCATATAGGCCCATGGCAAGACCGAATGATGTCTCGCGTGCACTAGGAGCATTGATGTATTCTTAGGGCATGCATTCTGCATTTATGTTTCTTTGTATTAGCATTACAACATCATCTTGTAAATCAATGTTTTTGAGCTATCAATGAAAATCAAGAGTTGTTGCCAATCTTTTGCTTTATGTTAATTCTTTATTTACGATAGGCAAATAAATAGGAGCGCAAATTAATAAAGAAATAAGGAAAGAGAAAAGAAAAAAAAGAAAAAAAAAGAAAAAGAAGAAAAAAGTGATGATTGGTTCAAATAAGCGAAGGCCGAGATGATGCATGGTGATCCAAGGAAAATGTGTTTATTCTCAATTGTCACATCTTATCACTTCATGTGCTAACCACTAACGAGTGTTGCTGTTTATGAGATCCAGATTCTTGTTGGCAACTGGCATTCTGGCTACTCACCCCTACAACACAAGATATAAAAAAATGACAAAGGTTGTATCACAAGAGATTGAAGCAACAGTCATGGATCCCGTCCAGGAGGAGGAAATTGTGGACGTAACGGGGATGAAAGAAGAGATGTACAAACTAAAACAGCAGATGGCCGAGATGTACCAGGCTTGGTCGAGGGGTCAACCCTTGCCAACTTATCCTGCTAATCCCACATACATCCCTCCAACTAATCCCAACCCTAAGCCACCCACGATGAAGTCATCCTCTACATATCCCGACTATCACCACTACTATGCTTCCACCTCCCAAGGGCCACCACCTCTGTCAAAACAAGCACCACCCCAGCCACCCCAAGTTGCTCCAGTATGTGTGGCACCTCCACCTGCCGCCTTACACAAGTCATCCAGTGAACCGTTGTTTCATGTACAAGACATTCACTACTACCCACCTGAGCCGACCTTCCGACGGCATGAATCTCACACTCCGTTGATGGAGACGATCGAAAAGAAACCTGTTAAGAATGCACAACAGGAGGAGATGGCCAGGAAAATGAAGAGTTTAGAGAATGCCTTTCGTAACATGCAAGGGTTAGGGGGACAAGTAAGTGTGGCGTACAAGGACCTATGTCTGTTTCTAGAAGTGCAGCTTCCTGTTGGATTTAAGTTGGCGAAGTTTGATATGTACAATGGACACGGGGATCCGGTGGCCCATCTTAGAGGATATTGTAGTAAGATGCGGGGCGCAGGGGGCAGGGATGAGCTCTTATGGCATATTTCAGCCAAAGTTTGAGTGGTTCCGAATGGTACACGCGCCAAGATCACACCAGATGGTTTATTTGGGATGATCTCACACAAGCATTCACAAACCATTTTCAGTACAATTTGGAAATCATACTGGATAGATTGTCACTCATGAAGATGGAGAAAAACCTTGGTGAAAGCTTTAGTGAGTACAAATTTAGGTGGAGAGAACAGGCGGCGAGGGTGGATCCGCCGATGAAGGAGAGTGAAATGGTGGATTGTTTCTTGCAGGATTTGGAGCCTACCTATTATGGACATCTAGTGTCAACTATTGGGAGTTTTAATGAGGTTGTGAAGATGGGAAGTTTCGTGGAAGAAGGTTTAAAAACAACAAGATTATGAGTTTTTCAGCAATCAAGGCCACAAATCAGGCCATTCAGACTGGGAGTGGAGGAACCATTGGAAAGAAGAAGAAAGAAGAAGTGTTAGTTGTGGAGAGCAAGCCTTAGAACTGCAGCCAATACCATCACCCGCCATGACCATATCAGTCATATCCACCAACCCTGTACAACCCACCAACCACGTATAACCCACCAACCACATATAACCCACCAGCATCATACAACCCACCTCCACAATACTACCCACCAACCACATATAACCCACCAGCATCATACAACCCACCTCCACAATACTACCCACCAACTACCCCGCGCTACCACAATCCACAAGCCCAAACTTATCTACCACCACCACAGGTATGGAGAGCCCAAGCCCCGCAGAATGTTTACCACATACAGAATACATACCCTTCTTCGAAAGCTTACAGAAACCCAAACAAACCCAACTTCAGGCCCGACCCGGGGATGAGGAACAACAATCAGGGAAAGAAAATGTTCACCCCGTTGGGGGAGTCTTATACTAGCCTCTATCACAGATTGAAGGAATTGGGAATGTTGAGCCCAATCGAGTCTAAGCTTTCGAACCCACCTTCAAAGAACATCGATCAGTCGGTCAGGTGCGAGTATTGCTCAAGGGCACCGGGACACGATACTGAGAAGTGTTGGCATTTGAAGAACGCTATTCAAGAACTCATTGATAGCCGGAGGATTGAAGTGCAGGCTCCGGAGGCCCCGAACATTACGCGAAGCCACCGCCAGCTCACCATAAAGCACATATGATTGAATTGGCACAAGAGGAGAACAACCGGAAACCATTCTAGTCTGTCATAATGATCAAGGCCAGTAGCAAAATGAAGAAGGAAGTTGAGAAAGGAAAAATGATTGCTGAAGAACCAATGAAAAGGCAAACAGTGGTGGAAAATTTGAAGGTTGTGGTACCAGGTGTGAAGCTAGTATTAATAGTAAAAGGCGCGAGCGTGGAACCAGTGATTATAAGACCAGTGGTACAGATGCCGGTGGTAGATGCAAAGACTGTACCTTGGAACTACAACAAGGTGGTAGTGATTTACAAAGGGAAAGAAGTGTCTGGACAAATCAATGAGACGCACGATCTAACTCAGTCCAGGAGGTGTTTTGCCCCGAAAGAGTTAAGGAAAATGAAGATAGTGAAAGAGAGTCAGTTGAAGAAGCATGAGTCTGAAGAAGAAGCGGAAGAATTCCTCAAGAAGATAAAATCTTAGGATTACTCCATAGTGGAACAGTTGAGGAAAACACCCGCACAAATCTCTTTGCTCTCGTTGTTGATCCATTCGGAAGAACACAGAAAAGCTCTGATGAAGATACTAAACGAGGCACATGTCCCTGAGAAGATCTCGGTCCGTCATCTCTAAAAGATTACCAACAAGATCTTCGAATCCAATAAGATTACATTCTCAGACAGTGAATTGCCCATTGAGGGAACCGAGCATAATAGGGCACTCTATCTCACAGTGAAAAGTGAAGAGTTAGTGGTTACCAGGGTACTGATAGATAATGGCTCAAGTGCAAATATTTGCCCACTGTCAACTCTTGGGAAGTTGAGTATCAGCCCCAACAGAATTCGGAGAAACAATATAAATGTGAGAGGATTTGATGGTGAAAGTAAGAACACTTTGGGGGACATCGTCCTGGAGGTGACCATCGGCTGTGGATTTTACAATGGAGTTTCAGGTATTGGACATTGCTGTATCTTACAATCTATTGCTGGGCCGACCATGGATCCACGCAGCCAAAGCCGGCAGTCAACCTTACACCAAATGGTCAAGTTTGAATGGGAGCAACAAGAAGTCGTAGTGCATGGAGAGGAAAATACATGCAATGTCGTAATGCCATTTGATGATGCTGATGGAGACAAAGTTCCTTGGGTATACCAGGTAACAGATACCACAATAGTGAACAAAATTGCTGAGGGTGAGAAACTGCAGATCCCTACGGTAGCACCTGCTGCTGTGATGGTGGCCGGGGAAATGCTCAAAAATGGGTTTGCACCAGGAAAAGGGCTGGGGAATGCTTTGCAAGGAATCACCCAACCAGTTCAGCTGCCAGTGAAAAAAGACACTTTCGGCTTGGGGTTCAAACCCACCCACGCCAAAAAGAAGAACTGGACCTTGCCTAAACCTATCCCCAAATTATCCGACTCCTTTGCCAAGCCTGGTACTAAACATCTGACATCTGCTGCATCAAGGTACATTGAGACCCGACCCGATGAAGAGCTCTTGATGAGGTTTTAGAAGATATTTGGGGATGTGAACATGGTTGAAATGGGGGAAGGTACTAGCAGGATGGATGTGCAATTCGTGGGATCTGGTGTTATGCTCAACAACTGGGAAGCCATTCCTTTCCCGATCAGGAAGGAGTCTTGGTAGTTAGCTCTTGAAAATTCATCATCATTTCCCTGGAAAGGCAATTATTACTTTTTGTAGTCCCCCCACCCCCCATGAAAAATCAAAATGTATCCAAAACTTTGTTCATCTTTTTTATATAAATGAAATGCAGTTTTCTTGTTTCTTCATTTTTTGCCTTACTTTTATATTTTCTTCTGTACAATTCCATATGTGCTGATTCTGATGACATGTCATGCATGAAGGATTCCCGACCCAGTTCTGACAGTCACATTATCATACAAGAAATTGAGGAGGATAGTGAGATAGAATGTGAGGATGAGGAAGCCCTGGAGGAAATAAGTAAGAACATGAACCAATATGAGGAAAAGCCCAAACCGAACTTGAGTGAGACAGAATCCATCAATTTGGGAAGCCAAGATAATGTCCGGGAAACAAAAATAAGTGTTCATTTGGAAACACCCCTCAGGGAAGAATTGAAAAGGTTGTTGAATGAATTCAAGGACATCTTTGCTTGGTCCTATGATGACATGCCCGGACTTAGCACCGACCTGGTGGTACACAAGTTGCCTATCTATCCTGAATGCCGGTCAGTGAAGCAAAAATTGCGAAAATTCAAAACGGACATCAGCATAAAAATAAAAGAAGAGGTGAATAAGCAGTTTGAGGCAAAGGTCATACGGGTTACTAAATACCCCACTTGGTTGGCAAATGTTGTGCCGGTCCCAAAGAAAAACGGAAAAACCAGAGTGTGTGTGGATTACAGAGACCTCAACAAAGCCAGTCCAAAGGATGATTTCCCATTGCCAAACATCCACATATTGATCGACAATTGCGCTAAGCATGAGATCGGTTCATTTGTAGATTGTTATGCCGGTTATCACCAGATCCTGATGGACGAAGAAGACGTGGAGAAAACTGCTTTCATTACACCTTGGGGAACGTATAGCTACAGAGTGATGCCGTTTGGATTGAAGAATTGCGGAGCAACTTATATGAGGGCAATGACCACGATGTTTCATGACAAGATGCACCGAGAAATCGAAGTGTATGTGGATGATGTCATTATAAAGTCCAGAAAGCAACATGATCATGTGAGGGATTTGAGAAAGTTTTTCCAAAGACTTTGGAGGTACAATCTTAAACTAAATCCTGCGAAGTGCACCTTCGGAGTACCTTCAGGAAAGTTGTTGGGGTTCATAGTGAGTCGGCGGGGTATTGAACTAGATCTATCGAAGATCAAAGCCATCCAGAGTTTACCTCTGCCGAAGAACAAGAAGGAAGTAATGAGCTTATTGGGAAAGTTGAATTACATTAGCCGGTTCATCGCTCAGTTGAAATCAACATGCGAGCCGATCTTCAAGTTGTTAAAGAAAGATGCAGCGGTGAAATGGACTGACAAATGTCAGGAAGCCTTCGACAAAATCAAGGAATATTTAGCCAATCCTCTAGTGCTAGTTCCTCCAGAGCCGGGGCAACCTTTGATTTTGTATTTGACAGTGCTTGACAACTCCTTTGGTTGTGTGCTAGGGCAACATGATGAGACGGGCAATAAAGAGAAAGTTATATATTTACCTTAGTAAGAAGTTCACATCGAGGTGAAATGTACTCAGCTAGAAAGAACCTGTTGTGCATTGACCTGGGTGGCTCAGAAACTGAAGCATTAATTGTCAGCATATACCACGTACCTGATATCACGGTTGGATCCTCTGAAATACATATTCCAGAAACCCATGCCTACAGGAAGACTTTCTATATGGCAAATTCTGCTCACAAAATTTGACATCATTTATGTAACTCGTACGGCGATGAAGGCACAGGCAGTTGCGGAACACTTAGCAGAGAATCTCGTGGATGATGAATATGAGCCATTAAAGACGTATTTTCCGGATGAGGAGGCAATGAATGTTGAAGAAATAGAACAGGATGAGAAGTCATGATGGAATATGTACTTCGACGGAGCTGTCAACAGTAAGGGAGTTGGTATCGGAGCAGTACTCATTTCCGAAACGGGTCAACACTATCCCGTCACAGCTCAGCTTCGATTTTTCTGTACCAACAATATAGCTGAATATGAGGCGTGTATCTTGGGATTGAGGATGGCAATAGACATGGGTATTAAAGAGATTTTGGTCATGGGTTACTCGAATCTCTTGATACACCAAATCCAGGGAGAATGGGAAATAAGGGATTTGAAATTGATACCTTACCGGCATTGTTTGCATGAGTTGTCCTAAAGATTCTAGTTCATAGAATTCAAACATATCCCAAGAATGCACAACGAGGTTGTAGATGCTTTGGCCACACTGTCCTCCATGTTACATCATCCGAACAAAACCTATATAAATCCACTCCAGATCCAGGTGCGTGATCAGAATGCTTAATGCTTTGCTGTGGAAGGAGAATTGGAAGGAGAACCGTGGTATCACGACATCAGGGAATACCTGAAGGCTGGAAAATACCCGGAGCAGGCCACTGGAGATCAGAAAAGAGCTATCAAACATTTGCTAATGGTTTTTTCCTTAGTGTAGGAATTATATATAAAAGAACACCATACCTGGGATTATTGAGGTGTGTGGATGCACAACAAGCTGATGAGATTATGATTGAAGTACATGCTGGAGCCTGCGGGCCCCATATGAGCGGATATATCCTGGCAAAGAAGATTCTGAGAGCCGGGTATTATTGGGTCACCATGGAGCGTGATTGTATCAGGTACGTGAGGAAATGTCACCAATGCCAAGTACATGGAGATCTAATTCACTCTCCGCCTTACGAATTGCTCACGATGTCTGCACCTTGGCCATTTGTCGCTTGGGGCATGGATGTTATTGGACCGATAGAGCCAGCAACTTCCAATGGGCATAGATTCATTTTGGTTGCGATTGATTACTTCACCAAGTGGGTTAAGGCAAAGACATTCAAGGAAGTGACAAAGAAAGCGGTGGTGGACTTTGTGCATGAAAATATCATATGCCGGTTCGGAATTCCCAAGGTGATCATCACAGATAATGGAGCCAATCTAAACAGTCACCTCATGGAGGAAGTTTGCCAGAGATTTAAGATCACACATCGCAACTCCACACCTTATAGGCCAAAGGCGAATGGGGCAGTAGAAGCGGCAAATAAGAATATCAAGAAGATCCTCAGGAAAATGTGGAGGAATCCAGGCAATGGCATGAAAAATTACCCTTTGCTCTTATGGGATATCGCACAACAGTGCGCACTTATATTGGTGCCACACCTTATTCATTGGTATATGGGACGGAGGCTGTTATACCCGCAGAAGTAGAGATATCGTCATTGCAGATCATAGCTGAAGCTGGAATAGATGACGAAGGATGGGTAAAATCCCGGCGGGAACAATTGAATCTGATTGATGAAAAGAGGTTGGCCGCAGTTTGCCACGGGCAATTGTACCAACAGATAATGGCCAGAGCATACAACAAGAAGGTGCATCCTCGGAAGTTTGAAGTTGGACAACTCGTATTGAGGCGTATCTTACCGCATTGGGCCGAGGCAAAGGGCAAATTTGCGCCAAACTGGCAGGGACCATTTGTGGTATCGTGGGAGTTGTCTAATTGGGCATTATATTTGACAGATGTTGAGGGAAAGTGCGCAGAGACTGCTATCAATTCAGATGCAGTCAAAAGATACTATGTATGATTCTTTTTCAATTGCATGATTGTGTTTTGTTGTGATTTTGGAATTGAAATGACGAAGGCGTTTTATTCTCTATCCAAACACTTTATCCATTGACATTCCTTTTGAGCCATGTTCGATATATTCTTTCATACCCCTCTCTCGGAATTGCTTATGGCACAATACAGAAAATGAAAAAACGATGATGAATGAAAAATGAAAAAAAAAAAAAGAAAAAAAAAGGGGGAAATGAATGAAAAGAAAAAAAATGACAAGAGAAAAGAAAAGAAAATGACAAAGAAATCGGTAAAAGTCGAAAGAAATTCATTAAGCGATGATGTTAAATGAACTACGTTTGACTTGATCCTGAAAGGGTACGTACGCAGCCTCGCTGAGGTTCAGTCATAACAAAGAAAAAATCTAAAAATTCCCCACATATTGAAACTGGGGCAGAAGTTATGTTGAATAATTCCGAGAGTTGTAAATATTTTTGAACCCTCGTAAAGTTTTGAGCCTTTATACCTTTATTTGTTTAACCCATCCAAAAGCCACGTTACAGTGCAAAGAAAGACCTTCTGATCAATTCCAAAATGATAACAGATGCAATGAAGGAAGAACAAAACATTGGATAACACTCGTAGTATAGAAAACAAAAAGACAAAAGGAAAAATGCAAAATGAAAAATGAGAGAGTCTCATCGGTGAAAACCTTAACCGGCACTGTGAGGCGACTGCGAGGTTGAGAGAAAATAAAATGAGAGAGTCTTGTCAGTGAAAACCTTTAACGGCACTGCAGGGCGAATGTGAGGACCTGAGAGAATAAATGAGAGAGTCCTATTGGTGAAAACCTTTCGAGGCACCGTAGGGCGGCCGTAAGGATTACCATGAAAGGCGAAAAGGCCACAAAAAAAAATATATGATCGGTTTGGGTTGAGAGCAATCCGGAGTTAGAATAATGGTGTGAATGAACTGGGTTAGAGTTCAAATACATGGCATGGTCAACGGAATCAGCCAACACACCCAGATAAGTTCTACCACTTCTCCGAAATAACCTTTACATTTTATTCATTTTTCTGCATTTCATTGTTTGCCTTTTTAAGAACTAACTACCAGCTCCAATGATAAAGAGCTGAAATAACACTAGATCAGAAAAGGAAAGAAAAGAACAGGTGGGAAGAAAATAAAGAAGTTTGGAGAACATTGCCAAAAGAAAAGAAAACAAAAAGAGAAAAAGTAGGTAAAATACAAAAGAGTTCGCAAGAGATAGTCAGCTGAAAGACTACACAGTAGGACAAAAGCAAAGGAGGAGAGCAATAATAGGCAGGGACGGCAGATGCCAGTTGCCAGCAGTTTATATCGAATAAATTTTGTTTCATGATTCATACAGGAACAAATTGTCACTAATCACTTTAAAGTGAATGTGACCAATGTGGAAAAATAGAAAACACCAAAAAGAGAAAGTTTGACAATAAGTGATGGAATTCACAGGTGAAAGACAATCAATCAAAGAAAATACCAAAAACAAGAGGAAGGTAGCATCCTTAAAATCTATTCCCCGGTAATCAAACTGAGGGAATACTTTTCTACATTTTTAATGGCGCCAAAATTGATTCACGTCCAAGCAACGGTCGTAGTCAATATAACTTGGTCTAATAAGTCCAAGATCGATCCCACGGAGAATTAACCTACCAATTGCAACTATCACAACCCCAAAAGTACTTCCGAATCAAGTTCCCAAACGTTGAATATATCTTTGTGTGATTTTCGAATATCTACTTTGCAATAATTAAGAATGCTTGAAAGAAAGAATTGAATATAGAGTAAAAATAATATTATGAGAAGGACTAAGGTATTGATTTCCCCTATTGATGGAATTCCTTATTGTTATGATCATACAAATTGTTAATATATTATCTCAATCATGAACGCTATATGTATCATAACCCTCTCCCGAGCAATTGAAATAATTTACTAGTGCACTCTCCCGAGCTACCCGAGCTAGCTTTAATTTGAATAGTTCACTTAAGATTGCACCCAAGACTTCGTTATTCCTAACCCCGTCTTTACGCCTAAAGTTATAGATTCCTCCAATAACCTAGGTGTGATGTTGTTCAACAATATACCTAAATATGCACTCTTTTCCAAGTTATGCACACTAAATAGGCATCGCTAATTAGGAGCTCTACCAATTAACTACAATAAGAATGAAGTTGAACAAATAGAAATCTAAGTCACAATTTGTAATCACATAAACGATAAGTTCATCACTCAATAGGTTCCATCAAAACCTTAGAAAAGGATTTAGCTACTCATGCTTGAAGAAACAAGAATAATAATTGAAATCATAAAGAAATAATTGATATAAAATAAAAGAAAGAGTTTGAGAGGAATCTCTCTTACTAAAAACCTTGCAAAAATAATGAAATAAAGATAACATGCCTCTATGGGGAAAACTAGGAGTTTATATAGAGGTTTTAGGGCTAAAAAAACTAAGTTTGAGTACAATTAGGACTGCTGCTGCGGCGACTTCCGCAGTTCGTTCACGGCCGCGGACGGACCGCGAACAGTAAAACTTCAGAGAGTCTGTTTTTCCGCGGTTCATCCGCGGTCGCGGAGAAACCGCGGTTTTTCATCCTGTTCCGTTGGGAATTTGGGAAAACTCAAAACATAAAAGTTATAGCTCTTTTAAATAGCTTTCCACCATATATTATGGAGCCAAAATGGAGTTCTGAGCCAAATGTTATGTCCAATTTACTAAACGGTGCACAATATGCCTCATCCATTCTTCGCTTGTTCTACACTTATCAAATTTGACCTCAGAACTCGATCCCGGCTTAATTCCTTGAGCTTTTGCTCATACTTCAAAGATGAAAATCACTTAAATTCATTCCATAACATCTATATAGCTCGGAATCACACCTTCCCGGCTACTTTCAACATAAGTTCTTGACTTGTACCACATTTTGGCCCTTTTCACCGTCTTTTGACTCCAAAACATGCTCTTTTAGTCTTCATTAGCTCAAGTGTACCTATAACACACTAAGAACACTAATAAAAGAATTTTGTCATCAAAAACAATATCAAAACAACTATAAAGCGTGATTATTTAGGACATAAATATAGTCAAATTTACCTATTATCAATAACCTACACTTAAACCTTTGCTCGTCCTCGAGCAACCTTAATCACACTTTAGGCCAATTTTATTTATGTCTCCCCCAAATTATATGACAAAAGCTATTTTTCATGATTAACCTAAGATGTGCACCATCCTTACCTAACCGTAAACTCTCATGCCAGCACATTATTGCTTACTCTAATTATTACCAAAAACTTGCAAATATACCTTCTTCCTCTTGAGTTACACACCCTCACATAGTTCATTGAGAGAAGTTCCCACACATAAACAATTCAGAACATGGAACTTATAAATATCGGAAACATTCACTCACTCTCAACAAAGAACATTCATATGCATACAGACACACCATAGGCTTGCCCCTACTGTAATACTCCACTAATCGAGTTATTTAATAATAGATCAAGAAGTCTTTAAGGGTTGTAATGTTGGCTACGGGATGGGTAGGATACTTTTGGTTATAGTGACTAACCTCCCTAAGCACTTTTCTTTTCCTTTTTACAACTTCCCTTTTAGTTTTCTTCCCTATGTCTCCCTAAATATTCCTTCACCGTTATTTACTTTTAATCCCCACTTTTCTTTTGTTGGTATAACTGGCCTTTTTAATTTTCATATATACATTGATATAGCTTTTTTCTCTTTTTTTTTCCTCATTGATTTGCAACACATTTACATTATTTTGGCCAGTTCACTATTTTCTACCATTCATTCTTGATTTTCCCTTTTTCAATTTCCCTTCACCCCACACTTAGACTTTTGCATATTCATTATAATACAAGTGCTTCTAGGAGGTAAAGTAGAACAATATAATAATTTGATGAACATTCAAGGGTTATCAAAGAATAGGCTTTAGGCTCAAAGGGGTTAACTAAGATATAATGTACGGGTGAATTCATGTCTATTGATATATAGGGTTACACAAAGAAATGCCTTTATCCTTTCTACAACCGAACAACTTCTATTTCGCTTTGCAAAAACACGGGGCAAGTTCTAGGCATCATGTACAACATACAATGTAAGTAAAAACCTCACACACACATGGCATGCAACTCGTTTGGAATTCAGTTTATCTACAAAGTCCTATCGATGTTCAAGCAAGCATTATTGTGCAATTTAAGGCATATTGAGATTCTACAGTCAAGCTTAGAAGATACATTCTCAAGTTCAATTTACACTTTTGCTAATGTGCATATTCGGAGTTACATGTTGCCCTTTTTCCTCTAATCCTATGAAAAGAAAAATCTACCTGACCCGGTTCAAATAAAAACCCTTGGAAAAGAACCGCGGTCAAAAGAAAAACCAAGGGGGAGGTGATACACTACCTAGAAAAAGAAAATAAAAGAAAGAAAATTCCTACGTGGACTGCTTCCCTCCAAAGTACTTGTCCTAAATAGTCCGTCATCAGGAAGAGTCCTCTACTCATATTTTTGGATTTTTTTTTAAATTTTCTGATTTTTTGTATTTTTTTTATTCCAACTTGGACCCTTAGGAAACCCGTCACCAAGTGTCCATCATCGGGCCAAGCCAACTATTTATATTAACAACTACAACTAATATATACAACATATAATACAAGATAAGTCTCCCACCCCACACTTAAAATCATGCCATGTCCTCATGGCATAATAATACATGTATAGCATAGAAGGGTGAGAAAACTTACCTGGGATCTACCCCGTGTCTAGCCAGTTTATCACTTTCTTTTTCACCCTATCCTTCATATTCGGGTTCAACCTTCTTTTGCGTTTCCTGGAAGGTTTGTGCCCCTCTTCCCGGAGAATCTTGTGCATGCAGTATGCAAGGCTGATCCCCTTTATGTCTGCCATGGTCCAACCATTGGCAGCTTTACATTCCTTGAGTACCTGTAATAACTTTTGAGCTTGCACATCTAGCAAACCAGATAAAGTAATAACAGGTAAAGTGGAGTTAGGGCCTAGAAATTCATACCTGAGATGAGATGGTAGTGGTTTAAGCTCCGGCTTTGGTGGCTCTTCTATGGATGGTTTTGCAGGAGGGGTCTCTCTTTTCTCTAAGTGTAGAGGCTCGAATTCAAGCTCTCTCTCCCAAAACCCCTTGCCTTCCAGAGATAGTACCCATTCTGCTAAACTTTCACCATTTACCTCTTCCAAGTTCATCAGGCATGCTTGAAGTGGATCTTCAAAGGTCAACTCTGCATCATCTGTCTCCACTATCACATCAACCACATCAATGAGAGAGCAATTTACGAATTCACTAGCGCGCCCCATGGATTTTTGCACATTGAATATGATTTCCTCATCATTCAACCTCATCTTGAGTTCCCCAGTCTCACAATCAATTAGAGCTCTTCCGGTGGCTAGGAATGGTCTTCCTAAGATTATAGGAATTTCCTCGTCCACCTTGCAATCAAGAATAACAAAATTGGCGGGAAACACAAACTTCCTTACCTGGATAAGAACATCATCTAAAATACCAAATGGACGCTTAACCGTCCTGTCAGCAAGCTGTAATAACATAGAGGTAGGCCTGGCTCTCCCAATGCCTAGCCTCTTATAAATAACTAAGGGCATGAGGTTAATGCTTGCCCCCAAATCACACAATGCCTTTGCAAAGGCATAATTCCCTATAGTGCATGGGATGGTGAAGCTACTTGGATCAGATGGCTTCTCAGCTATGGGTCTGGAGACCACTGCACTATAAGTTTGGGTAAGGGTCACGGTGGCCAAGTCTTGGAAATCAAATTTCCTCGACATCAAGTCTTTCATCATCTTAGAATACCCAGGCATTTCTTTTAAAGCTTCAATTAAGGGAATATTTACCTGGATTTGCTTGAGCATATCAAAGAACTTTTTGTATTGCTCTTCCTTCTAGTGCTTGGCCAACCTTTGGGGGAATGGTGGTGGAGGCCTCTTCTTCCCAATGACTTGGGACGTTTCTTTCTCTATCACCTTTTCTTCAACCTGGTGCTCTACCTGTTCAGCTACCTTTTCCGTTCCCTGCTGCATCCATTTATTTTTAGCAACTGGCTGGACTGTAATTTCTGTCATCCCGATGGACTCATCCAATTCAATGGGCAATGGAGTGAGTGTCTCAGCCTGTGTGTCGATTTTCTCACTTTCTTTCTCAACATCAAGATCTCTACCACTTCTCAGAGTCACTGCCATCATCTGCTTTAGGAATTGGTCTTTTAGGTTTGTTTGTGTATCTGCATGCAATGTCCCATGAGGACGATTGTTGAGAGACATAGCAATCTGGACCACCTGTACTTCAATATTCTTGATGGCTGAATCATGGGCATCTATCCTCTCATTGGTTTTGGCATTTGACCCGATTACCTGTTGCATCATAGCTTTCAATTCTGCAAACCCATCGTCATGTCTACCCCCATGTTGTGGTGGAGGTGGATGATATCCCTGCTGTTGATTGCCGAAATTATGAGGTCTAGGATATAGTGCCATGTTGTGTGGTGGCCTCATACCTGCTGCATTAAATTGTGGTCGGGGAGGTCTGTACTGCATTGGAGCCTGTTGGCCCCAAGTTTTGATTACCTTGTCGCTGCCCTCCATAGTTAGCCACATAATTTATATCCTCGTGCTGATGATGATGTTCTTGGTCTGCAGCCCATGGATTACCTATGGGTTGGCTAATGCAGGATGTGCATAAACCACCATTGGTAGTATCTACAATGTGAACCTGCTGCTTGACTCCTTATTCTTCCACTTTCTTTGTTAGGATGCTCATTTGTGTCAATAGATTTGCCATGTTCTCCTCCAGAGTGTTGGATGGATCCAGAGCTACAGAGTGTACCACTGGTGTGATAGGAGCATTCCTAGTCGTCCACCCGGAATTTTGAGCCATCTTGTCTAGCAAATTTTGGCCCTCTCTCCAAGTCTTGCTTAGAAAAGCCCCACTTGCTGAAGCATCTACAATATTCTTCATACTGTCCGAAAGCCCCATATAGAACCTTTGACCCAACATCTGCTCAGGAATCCCACGGTGAGGACACATAACAAGCATGCCCTTGAATCTGCCCCAAGCTTCATGTAATGTCTCCATTGGTTTCTGCTTGAAGCTTACAATCTCATCAATTTGTTGATCTGTCTTGTTAGGTGGATGAAACTTGTTGTGGAATTGCTTGACTAACTCATCCCAAGTTGCAATAGAGTTTTTGGGGAGTGTGTTTAGCCATACCTGTGCATCCCCTGTAACTGAGAACGGAAAGAGCAATAGTCGGATGGCTTCCGGAGTCACATTCGGTTGCCTCTGTGTCTTGCATATCAAGAGAAAGTTCTTCAGGTGTTGTTGTGGATCTTCAACCTGAGTCCCAGAGAATAATCCCTTGTTTTGCAAAAAGTGTAGCATGGTGCTAGTAATCCTGAAAGACTCAGCTTGAATCGCTGGCACAATAATGGCAGTTGCCAAATTATCCGCTGTGGGTTGTGCCCAATCATACAGTGCACCTTCCTGTGCCTCCTGTGCCTCTTGCATATTCAGCCCGTCTTGTTGGTTTTGTTCGTTTACGTCACCCATGTTGAAGTCTAATTTGATTGGTTGTTGACATTGTTGGATTTGTTTGATGGCTTTGTTATGTGCCCGGAAAGTTTGCTCGGGGTCTGAGAGTCCTCAATTAGTTCTCCAGTCCTTGCAGATTTTCTAGGCATGCACCTGAATACCCAAATCAACAAACGTCAAAATATTCAATGTAGAGTGTAGAAAGAACCTGAATACACAAGAATCTTGAAGTTCTGTTAATGGCAATTGATAATTTCGTTAATTCCCCGGCAACGGCGCCAAAAATGATTCACGTCCAAGCAACGGTCATAGTCAATATAACTTGGTCTAATAAGTCCAAGATCGATCCCACAGAGAACTAACCTACCAATTGCAACTATCAGAACCCCAAAAGTACTTCCGAATCAAGTTCCCAAACTTTTAATATATCTTTGTGTGATTTTCGAATATCTACTTTGCAATAATTAAGAATGCTTGAAAGAAAGAATTGAATATAAAGTAAAAATAATATTAGGAGAAGGACTAAGGTATTGATTTTCCCTATTGATGGAATTCCTTTTCGTTATGCTCATACAAATTGTTAATATATTCTATCAATCATGAACACTATATGTATCGTAACCCTCTCCCGAGCAATTACAATAATTTACTAGTGCACTCTCCCGAGCTACCCGAGCTAGCTTTAATTTGAATAGTTCACTTAAGATTGCACCCAAGACTTCGTTATTCCTAACCCCGTCTTTACGCCTAAAGTTATGGATTCTTCCAATCACCTAGGTGTGATGTTGTTCAACAATATACCTAAATATGCACTCTTTTCCAAGTTATGCACACTAAATAGGCACCGCTAATTGGGAGCTCTACCAATTAACAACAATAAGAATGAAGTTGAACAAATAGAAATCTAAGTCACAATTTGTAATCACATAAACGATAAGTTCATCACTCAATAGGTTCCATCAAAACCTTAGAAAAGGATTTAGCTACTAATGCTTGAAGAAACAAGAATAATAATTGAAATCATAAAGAAATAATTGATATAAAATAAAAGAAAGAGTTTGAGAGGAATCTCTCTTACTAAAAACCTTGCAAAAGTAATGAAATAAAGATAACATGCCCCTATGGGGAAAACTAGGAGTTTATATAGAGGTTTTAGGGCTAAAAAAACTAAGTTTGAGTATAATTAGGACTGCTGCTGCGGCGACTTCCGCGGTTCGTTCGCGGCCGCGGACGGACCGCGAGCAGTAAAACTTCAGAGAGCCTGTTTTTCCGCGGTTCATCCGCGGTCGCAGAGAAACCGTGGTTTTTCATCTTGTTCCGTTGGGAATTTGGGAAAACCCAAAACATAAAAGTTATAGCTCTTTGAATTAGCTTTCCACCATATATTATGGAGCCAAAATGGAGTTCTGAGCCAAAAGTTATGTCCAATTTACTAAACGGTACACAATATGTTTCATCCATTCTTTGCTTGTTCTACACTTATCAAATTTGACCCCCGACCTCGATCCCGGCTTAATTCCTTGAGCTTTTACTCAGACTTCAAAGCTGCAAATCACTTAAATTCATTCCATAACATCCATATAGCTCGGAATCACACCTTCCCGGCTACTTTCAACATAAGTTCTTGACTTGTACCACATTTTGGCCCTTTTCACCATCTTTTGACTCCAAAACTTGCTCTTTTAGTCTTCATTAGCTCAAATGTACCTATAACACAATAAGAACACTAATAAAATTATTTTATCATCATAAACAATATCAAAACAACAATAAAGCGTGATTATTTAGGACATAAATATAGTCAAATTCACCTATTATCAGCCGCCCACCTGGAAAACAAGGGAATACATTTCTGCATTTTTAATTTCTGTTCAGGCGCCCACCTGGAAAATAAAGGAACACATTTCTACATTTTTAATTTCTGTTCAGGAGACCACCTGGAAAACAAGGGAATACATTTGTGCATTTTTAATTTCTGTTTAGGCGCCCACCTAGAAAACAAGGAAATACATTTCTGCATTTTAAATTCTGTTCAGGCGCCCACCTGGAAAATAAGGGAATACATTTCTTCATTATAATTTCTGTTCTGGCGCCCACCTGGAAAATAAGGGAATACATTTCTGCATTTTAATTTCTGTTTAGGCGCCCACCTAGAAAACAAGGGAATACATTTCTGCATTTTTTAATTTTTGTTTAGGCGCCCACCTAGAAAACAAGGGAATACATTTCTGCATTTTTATTTTCTGTTTAGGTGCCCACCTAGAAAACAAGGGAATACATTTCTGCATTTTAATTTCTGTTCAGGCGCCCACCTGGAAAATAAGGGAGTACATTTCTGCATTTTAATTTTTGTTCAGGCACCCACCTGGAAAATAAGGGAATACATTTCTGCATTTTAATTTCTATTTAGGCGCCCACCTAGAAAACAAGGGAATACATTTCTGCATTTTAATTTCTGTTTAGGCGCCCACCTGGAAAAATAAGGGAATACATTTCTGCATTTTAGTTTCTGTTCAGGAGACCACTTGGAAAACAAGGGAATACATTACTGCATTTTAATTTTTGTTCAGGCGCCCACCTAGAAAATAAGGGAATACATTTCTGCATTTTAATTTCTGTTCAGGCGCCCACCTGCACTGCATTTCATACATTTCCGCATTTTAATTTCTGTTTAGGCGCCCACCTACATAACAAGGGAATACATTTCTGCATTTTTAATTTCTGCTTAGGCGCCCACCTATATAACAAGGGAATATTTTTTTGCATTTTTAGTTTCTGCTTAGGCACCCACCTATAAAATAAGGGAATACATTTCTGCATTTTAATTTCTGTTTAGGCGCCCACCTAGAAAAAACAAGGGAATACGTTTCTGCATTTTTATTTTCATGCATCAGGTGCCCACCTGGATAATACGGGAATATGTTTCTGCAAAATTTTATTTCTGCAATTTTGGTTTGTGTTAGCTAACATGAGTAACACTATAGTATAAAAAAACCCACACTGGGGCAGAAGAAAAAGTTTGTTATTTTTGTTTTGTTTTGAGCAGGCCTTAGCTCTAGGACAAGAAGTATAATTGAAAATGAAAAAGAGGGGGAAGCAAGAAAAGAAAATCAATAAAAAAGAGAGTGAGCATCACAGAAAATCAAGGAAAAGAGACAAGGAGAAGCAAACAAAAAGCTAGGATAGGAACAATTGTAATTGTAGAATCATAGCTTAGAATAGCTTCTTCATTTTACATTCCCCCCCCCAGTGTAATAAGGATTTAGTCAGCAAGTCTCAACAGTGTCAATGCAACAGTGAGTATGGTAGTTTTTAATTGCCAGACCTTCCCGAACTACACTGACCTGATTCCTGTTTAGCCTAGGATACGTAGGCAACCTCTAAAGTAGGGTGCGGTCAAAATATTTTTCCAAAATGCTTCCGCGAAATATGCCAATGTGCAAAAATCTCTCATTGCTGCTCACTTGTCTTTGCACAGAAACTCTTCGTGTTCCTGAGCAAAGAGGGACATCTGTGAGCACATGATTTTTGCACCGGGCAAATAAGTTCCAAAATTAAAAATATATTTTTGAGTGCAATTGCGTGCCTTGTTTGAAAATTGGCTACATTTTGTGTTTGGATAATTAGAAATTAGGAAAAATCAATAAAATAGGTTAAGTATTTACATGGTTTGAATTAATTAGTTTAAAAGAAAAACCATCAAAAATAACTTTATTTAGCGGCAATTAAGGGAAAAATAGTAGAAAAATTGCCAAAAATATTAGATAATCAGTGTAAGTATGAAATTAAGTTTTTAATAATTCATAAAAAGAAAAGAAGAAAACAAAATACAAAAGAGGGTGTTTAGATAAATAAAATACCAAAAAAATACAAAAATACATACAAGGTGTAATAAAACTGGGCCAATTGGTCGGCCCAGTGAATCAGTCCAAAAGACCTGATCCATAAGACTTTGAACTAGCTGAATCTCAGCCGTTCATTTGCTTCTAGATGCCTTACAATAAAGAAGCCCCGGCCCCTAGGTGTCTTACATGTCTTCTTCGACTTACAACGGTTGGAAATATTAGTGGATGATTATTTGATAATTAATATGAGAGAACTGATCTGGGCCGTCCGTTTAATTTGATCCAACGATTGAAGCCTCTCGGTCTCATTTATAACGAGACTACATCGTTTAGTAATGCCTTGTCTGAGCCGTTGATCTTCATCAGATCAACGGTCCAGATTACCTCAGATGCCTCGCCTATAAAAGGCTTTTGTCTAAAGAGGCCGACCATTTTTCAAGCTTCCCTAAACCTTACCGCCTCTAGAACCTTCCCTCTCTCCCTCTTCATCTTCATCAGCTTACCTTCAAACCGTAGCCGGCCATGGTGGCCACCACCCTCCATGGTGGTCGCCGGCAACCCCTAACCCTTCTCCTCTCCTATTTCCTCCTTCTTCTTCTCTTTCACCCACCAAACACCAAGAAAACCCTAAAATAGACCTTTCCTTCTTTAACTCCGGTCACCGGAACCTACCACCGGTGACCACCAAACAACTAGCCTCCCCGTCAAACCAATGCCAATCGGACCGCCTTGGTCCGATCTACATGCCACCAGCCTTCAAATCCTTCAAATATACCCTGAACCCCTCGAATATCCCAAAAAAGGTTGTCGGAAACCTAACTCCGGCGACTCAAAACCAAACCCCTTTCAAGATCCACTCTTTTACCCTCCCAAACACCCTACTGCAACTAAAAGGCCATAAAGACTTCACCTTGAAGTCTAAAACAAAAGTCAGAAAGAAAAATGAGAAAAAATGAAAGAAAAAGAAATAAGGAGTCTGAGAGACTGAAAGGGTCTGGGGAAAAGGGGAAAGCTTGGGGGATAGACCCTGCTAAGCTAAGTGCTCTTCCCATTTTTTGTTTTGCTTTTCTGCTTGATCTGTGTTTTCTTATCTTGCATGTCTTTGTTTTCCTTTTTCTGTATCTCATGCTTCATATGATAGTTTAGGATTTTTCTGCTTATCTTTTGTTCCTTTCTCTTTCTGTTCATCTTCTTTTGTTTCACATCATGTCCTGCATATTCTTGTCTATTTCTGTGTGACCACATCTATTTCTTAACCTGTTCATCTTCCATATCTATCTCTGGGTTACTTGTTGCTTTGATTCGAAAAGCTTGTTAGTGCTAGGGTTTCTGTTTGTTATTTGCTTGTTTTGATTTGTCTCCTCTATCCTATCTTTCATGGTTCATTACTCTGAGTTCAAAGATTTCATCTTTTCTTTGTCATTTTGATTGATTGGTTTCTGCTTCATTTCAAAAGCATGACTATTGATCTTTGTCTCTTATTTCTTCTGTTTGTCTGTTTAAAGTCGTTGCTAATGAGTCCAAGTTACTTTTGACTCTTTTCTTCTCTTCATTTTGTTAAATCATATAGTTTTGGATCTGTTTGACTCTTACAGTATAACTTCTCCTCTCATGCATACTCTGTTATCTTCTCATCTTCGTGTTATGTCACTCTTGTACATTCTTCACCCTTGTCTTTAAGATTCTCTGTTTGGTCTCCAATGTCTCATCTTTAAAAAGTAAATATCCCCGTTTATTTACAGTCATGCTTTAGCTGATCTATGCTTTGTATGTACTTGTGCCATGAACTTTAATGGTTTTGAAGTTATTCAAATATCATATGACTTGAGCTGATAGTAACTAGGTCTAAATTGACATGAGTTCATGCTTTGTCCCATAAAATTGGATAATGTGAGTTAATTAACTGAGATTCAACCATATCAATTGCCTTCTCTGAGTTTTAGTTGATTAATGCATTTTGTTTAATCTAGTGTGCCGTATGCAACACTTGTTGAAAATGACTGAGTTTTAGTAGTTCTTGTTGAATGTGAGTATTTGATTAACATTGATTTAACCTTAGGGGATTGGTTATAGCTGCTAGTGTTAGATTCCATGAAAATGGTTAGTTTCTAAACAGGCTTAAGACTGAAAATGAACAAAAATAGGCTATTAGGTAATAATTGACCAAACGAGTTGTCAATTTTGCAAAAACTCTACAAGGTCCACACACACTAGTCCACCTCAAAATGGGCTAGTTGTGCAAAATTGGTTAAGTCTGCAAATGCAGGCTTACCAAGGCTCATTTGAGCCCTGGATCTCAGGTGGCTAGGAGTGCAAAGACCCTATGCCCAGCCTGTTGATCAGTTTGAAGGTTAGATATGCAAAATGGGCTAAGTCTGCAATGCCAGACTTGCCCGTGCTAAATCCATGGAACTCGGGAATGCCTAACACCTTCTCCGGGGTTAACAGAGTTCCTTATCCAGATCTTTGTTTCGCGGACATTAATAAAAGAGTCAATTTCCTCGGATTCGGGATTAACCGGTGACTTGGGACACCATTTCCCAAGTGGCGACTCTGATAATTAAAACAAAATCCCGAACCGATTGTCCTTTAAGTGGAAAAACTCCTTTCACTATGCTATTATATCCGTCTCGGGTATTTGAACATCGAGGTATACCCTATAATCACATTATGTTTTTGGGGTTAGTAAAAAGGGAGGTGTGACACTCATATTACTCATGCCCCTTGTGTGCAGCTTCAGGTGCATATGTGGCTGAGTGAGGACTTTTCTGTTGAGCAGCACATATCCGGGAGCATCGAGGTAGCTGCAATGGCATTCGCATCCCTGATCTCTCCCTTCTATCTTAGTATTTTATTCACATTTCCTAGATTGCTATGTATTAGGTTGTTGAACCTGTATTAGAGGCTCAGACTCGTGACACCGGATCTTTTGGGACTATGTAGCAGCATGAAGGGTTATTATTTGAAATTTCCACACATTTAACTCTAAATTCAAACTTCAAATATGTTGATTTGGTAATTTAATGGTGTTAGCTAATAATGAGTTGTATAATTAAGTAGATCGAGGTTGTAAATTGGTCGGGCTTGCCTAGCAGTGTGTTGGACACCGTCACGACCGGAGTCGAGGTCGATACAGATATATGCCAGTATGTTATAATGGAGAAGTGAAAATAGTGCAAAGTTGGTACCTAGAACAATTTACTGAATTAAATAATTTAATATTTTGTTTCCTGTATTTTACGCTATAGGTATATATTGCTAAACTACTATGTCCTCTATTTATTTCTGAACATGAAAAATTCATGTTTTTTACCCTAAATTAGTCCAATATTGGTTACTCCTAATCAAATATGTTTGAAATACTACTTAAGTAGGTATATAAACTAGTATTTTATGATGGACAAGTGGAAACTTGGTATCTAGAACAACGTACTGAAATTAAATAATTTAATATTTTATTCCATGTATATTACACTAGAGGTCTATAATAATAAACAACTATGTCCTGTATTTTATACTCGACGTTAAAAATTCAGAACTTTTTACCCTAGATAAGTGAAATTTTGGTTACTCCTTATAAAATACGATGGAAATGCTACTTATGAATGGACATAAGCCAGTATATAATAATGGATAAGTGGAAAATAGTGGAAACTTGGTATCTAGAATATTTTACTGCAATTAAATAATATAATATTTTGTTCCCTGAATATTACACAGGAGGTATAATACTGTTAAATCCTAATATTTTGTATTTAATACTAGTGTAACGACACAACTGTTGTTGTGAGCTCTAGCGCGGCTTTCAGCATTCTAAGGCCATGAGTAGCTTCATTTCAGGTATTTTGAATTGTACGCATGGTCGGAATTGAATTGCAGGAAGTTCAGAGTTGATTTGAGGAGCGAATTCTCATTTCAGAAGCTTAAAGTTGAAAGAATTAACTAGGATTGGATTTTTGAGTAAACAACCTTATAATTGACATCTGAATGTTCCAGCAGGTTTGTATAATGATTTTGGACTTGGGGAAATACCCGGATTGGGTTGTAGATGACCCGGAAGCGTTTTGGCACCTATTGTGAAAGTTAACATTTTGAAAGAAATTTCATAAGTGTCACGACCCCAGTTCATCCTCCGTGAACATGTTATGGTGGCACCTAGTCCCTACGACTAGGTAAGCCTAACAATGCAGAAGATAAACCATAAAATTGTGGAAGAATAATTAAAATGGATTTGGTAAAATAACCATGTGTTTAAGGTGCCATTTGGCACGTACAATAACAAATCTCGAAGCTAACAAAAATTTCCGAAACCCGAAATCTCACAAATCAAAAGCTTATATAAGAGGTTGTAACTCTAGAATGTCTAAGCAAGGATAAATACTGAAGGACTATACTTATTATAAAAGGATAGAAAATGACTCTTCGGCCTGTGGATGTAGCAAATATACCTCGAAGTCTCTACCGAAACGCCTCCACCCAAGACTGACAGAACTGAGTGGAAGTAACTGGATCTATACAACACAAATGTGTAGAAGTGTAGTATGAGAACAGCACAGTGGTGCCCAGTAAGTATCAAGACTAACCTCGGTAGAGTAGTGACGAGGAACAGTTAAGACACCTATCGGTCAAGTTAATAATATATTGATGGGAACAACAGAAATGGTGTCTGTATATATATATATATATATATATATATATATATATATATATATATATATATATATATATATATATATATATATATATATATATATATATATATATATATATATATATATATATCGCATGAAATTACCAACAATGCTACAATCACGATGAGGGAAAAGTAACAACGAAAATATAAGAAAAATGATAATACATGACTACCGCGAAAAATCAATCCATATCCTAAGGCCACAAAATAGTAAGGGGAAAACAAATCAATGACTCAAATCCTACAATGATATTGACATAAGGTCTTATTCAACTACTTCTACAAATTTACAAAAAATCTTGGATAAACCACAACTCACGAAAACCCGGCATGTGTGATCTAACACTTGGCATCCTATACCCCATCAGTCTCACAGTCATGTTGACCACTAACTGACAACTAGGGCCACTCCCACCTATATAATAGATAAACGAGGGCGTGCCTACACCCTTAATAAAATTAGGAGGAATTCACCTCTAGTAGGGGTGTTTAACTCCATGTACGCTGGTGCAAGTGTTCGAACAAGAATTCTGCCAACTAGTAAGCATGAAAAGGAGAATGAACCTCACGTACGATGTTTCCTAAAACTTACAAGCGATACAACTCATACAGGTCAGTAACCCACAATCACAATATTAAACAAACTACGGACGCCTCTACAGGCTCTCACATGTCTTTACAATCAACCCCTAACATAGCCCACCTTATATTGTCATGGGTGTAACTAATAACATACTAACTACCGCCTTATTTCGCCACATGTGCTTCATAATATTCCCTACCTTATTTCGCCACATGCGCAACTCGCATATAATCATATGAATATATCCCACCTTATTACATCACATGTGAAATATATCAATAGCAACAGTAGCACAACAAAGACCTCATGCAACCCCACAACAACAACCACAAAGAAAAAAATCTCGTGCATCATAACATCAATAACCATACGGCAGAAACGTTGTACCTCAATAATATCAATAACCGCATGGCAGAAACTTCGTGTATCACAATATCAATAACTACACGGCAGAAACCTCTTGCTTCAACAATATCAATACAACATAATAAATGACAATATATACAGGAACAAAGCAAGGGAATCAACCCAGGTATTTTCGTTCACCAAAAGATAGTACAACTAACTCCCAAGAAAAATAACCGTAACAGAGAAATACTAAGCGCAATAAGAATAACTCAAGAAGAGAAAAATAGTACAAACTAATGATTCAAAAATACTCAATTCAACAACAAGGAAATTCACAAGAATAAAATAATTACAATTAAGGAAAATACAAACTAAACATGTATATCTTACTTCTTTCCAACGAAGGCCAATTAATTACATGAGAGATAATAATAATGCTTCCCAAAATAACAACAAGCAGTAAGGAATGATAATGTGACTAAAAAGGGGTAAATGTCTACAGCTTAACAAGTAACAATCAATTAGGCAACAAGAATACACCAAAAAGGGCAAATAAATTTCAAGTAAGACATGTAGGTGAAACTAATAACAAGGAACTTAATCGTATCAACAACAACTCAATATTAGGTGATTTCAAGTATCTAAGGATTAAAAAGGGACATTTTTTCACAAATAAATCTTAGCACGAACTCGTCACCTCACGTACAAGGAATGCAAATAACAAAGAAGATTCAAATCCTAAGGGGAAGTCCCCTACACAAGGTTAGGCAAGATACTTACCTCGAACTGGTAAACTCAACTAACAACCACATTCTTACCACGAGTACTCGACTCCAAATGACCCAAATCAATTCATTCAATCACACATTGTAAATGACATCTCAAGCAACTGATTGTACTATTTAATTAAAAGCTAAAGTGCGAAATTAACTAAAATGACCAAAACACCCCTCAATCCAACGAGGTCAAAATATGAGGTTCGAACCAAAACCCAGTTACCCATTCTCCCACAAACCTAAATATATTATTTGTTTTGAAATCGAACCTCAAATTGAGGTCCAAATCCCACATTTTTAGAAAACCTGGGTTCAACCTATAAACCCCAATTTCACCCATGAAAGTTATTGATTTTGGGTAGAAAAAAAGTTAAATGATGCAAATGATAAAAAGAATTAAGTAAAAACCAACTTACAAATGATTTGGAAGAAGTTTTGTTCTTGAAAAATCGCCCAAAGGAGTTATCTTTTGAAAATGGGGTGAAAAATGTCCTAAAATCGACTAAGTATAAAAAATGCAGGTTGCAGATGTCGCAATTGCGAACTGGGGTTCATAATTGCGAACCCTGACCAATTTCTGGGAATTGTGAACTATTTCGCGCATTTGCGATGCCAGGGCTTATAAGGAGTTTCGCATTAGTGAACTCTGCTTCGCATTTGCGAAGCCAGGCCTTATAGTCGACCTTCGCATTTTCAAACTTGGTCTCCCATTTGCAAAACTTTGAATCTCGCATTTGCGAGGGAAAATTTTGCATTTGCGATCCTAGGTAGGCTTGGGCTGGTTTCGTATTTGCAAACCAGCCGCGCATTTGCGAAGCCTGTAGGCCTGTTCACACCAGATTTTTCAATGTTTAAAAAAATGCACTCTGACGCCTATCAAAAACTCACACGAGCCCTTGGGGCTCCAGATCAAATACGCACACAACCTTAAAAACACCCTACAGACTTATCTGTGCGATCAAATGACCAAAATAATGTCATGTACATTGAATTAAACCTCAAAATTTATAATTTCTTCCATGTTTTCATAGAACATCAAATTCCATTTTAAGTCTGAAACAAGTCAAACGATGTCAATTTTCAACCATATTTTGCAGAAAGCGCTTAAATCACATATAAGACATGTACCAGGCACCGGAACCAAAATACAGGTCCGATACTAATACGTTCTTCATTTCCAATTTCATTTATTATTTCCAGAAAACAATTTTACACAAAAATTCATTTCTCGGACTTGGAACCTCAAATTTTGATTTCGAGCATACACCCAAGTCCCATGTTTTTCTACGGACCCCCTGGAACCATCAAATTACGGGTTCGGGTCCTTTTCTTAAAATGTTGACCAAAGTCAATTTTATTCAATTTAATATCAAAATTTAGCATTTTTCTCATAGAATTCATATCTAAGCTTTACGGCTACACATCCGGACTGCGCATGCAAATTAAGGCAACCTAGATAAGGTTTTCAAGGCCATGAAAGTACATAATGGGTAAGAAAATAAGTGATGACCCCTTTGGCTCATCACAATGAGTTTGGCTTGAAGTAAATTTTAGGGTTATCTATGTCACTTTGGGATTGTGAGTCTAGCTGAAGATCTGTATGGTTATTCTGGAGTTTGGAGCTCAATCGGAAGTTATTTTGGAGGTCCGTAGGTCATTTTGGAGGCATTTGGCTAAAGATGAAAAATTGAAGGTTTTTCGAAAGTTTGAGTGGAAGTGGACTTTTTTATATTGGGGTCGGATTCCGATTCCAAATGTTTGAGTAGGTCCAAATTTTTAAATCTGACTTGTGTGCAAAATTTAAAGTCAATCGAACGTGATTTGCTAGGTTTCAGCATCGAAAATAAACGTTTGAAGTTCTAAAGTTCATAAAGCTTGAATTGGAGTTTGATTAATAATTTTAGCGTTGTTTGGTATGATTTGAGGCCTCGAGTAGGTCGGCTTGTGTTATGGAGTGGGTTGGTATGATTGGACAGGTTCCCGGGGGCCTTGGGTGTGTTTAAGGTTGTATCGCGCTCTTATTTGATGTTTCAACATTAATTCTTTGGACATAAAGGGGTACCATATTAAGAAAATTAGCTCCAAATTAATTTTTTTATTGCACCATTAGATCATTATTGTAATTACGGAGCTATAGCAAAAAGAATTGCCGAATTTGGAAATCGTATGAGGGAGTTATGCTCATTTCTGTGTCGGGAAAAGTGTTGGTTGCTGTCATAATCGCAGATGCAGTAATTTATCCACAAATGCGGTCATTTTTTGGCATATGCGATCATTTTCCCACAGATGCTGAAACTGCTGGAGGTAGTAGGGTTCAATTAAAAATAGAAGTTTGGCTTATTTTCACTTCATTTCTTCCAAGTGAGCCGATTTTGGAGCAACTTTGGAGTGTCATTTTCATCACCAAGCATGAGGTAAGTGATCTCTACTAGTTTTGAGTATGTACAAGGTATATATATGGATTTAGGCATGGAAAATTGTAGAAAATTTGTGGATTGAGGGAAAACCTAAAAAACTAGTATTCTTGGATTTTGACCACGATTTTGGGTATGGAATTTAGAGAAAATCATATATATGAGTTTGTGAGGTTATAGGTAAACTTTATTTTTGAAAATATTTTGATTTCGGGCACGTGGGCCTGAGGGAATTTTTGTCAACTTTTTTATCTAGGTTAGGAATTGTTATAAATTGGATTATAATGAGTACCTTAGCATATATTAATGGGTTTACATAATTATTTGCTAGTTTTGGTGCGTTGTGCATCGATTCGAGTCTTGGAAAAGGCGTGGAATGCCGGTTATTGATCTTTGGAGTGAGGTGTCTCCTTTCTAACCTTGTAAGAGGGAATTGTCCCCATAGGTGAGTTAATGTGTTATGTGCTCCTATTTGTGGTGGCTACGTACACACAAGGTGACGAGAGTGCATGCGTAGCAACTATTATGCTATTGTCTGGGTAGTCTAGGACCCAAAAGCATGCTATACTTGGAGTAATTGCAATCTTACTGATAGTCTGTACTGCTTAAATCACATCGAATGTGCACGAATTTCTAAAGGGTTTAAACTTCACTTTTCCTAAATTATTAGAGAATTGGCCTTTCTTTGGATAATTGTTTCATGTTGACTCCTTGATAGACTGTCTATTTGTGTGAGTTTATTTTTGGAATGGTCTAAACGCCTTAGTAGATTAAATAGATGCATCTATAGACACGACGTCGACCCTTAGAATGTGCACAGTTTATTTGTGTTGGATCGAGTCCTTGCCTCGGTGTAATATGTGCATGCTTGTATTGCTTATCTTGAAATTTATTGGAGTTTATATTGCCTTTATGGACCGCTATAAACTAATAAAGATAATGAAATGCAAATCTTAGAATTTCCTTATTATTTGAGAAGGTCTTATCTATTTTCTTGCTCTATGATTTAAAATTTCTTGATAAATCCATGTTTTCCACACATCTTTACCATATTATTATTTGACCACTAGAAAGTATTGAAGTCTATCTCTCGTATCTACTTCTTCGAAATTAGATGAGATACTCATAGAGTACACGTAATTTTTGTACTCATACTGTTCTTCTCTGCATTTTTGTTGCACATGTATATGTAACTCTAGCGATGTACAAGGCACAACAGCACAGATGATTCTAGAACTAGGTGAGTTGTATTATTCGAGGCGTCTCATAGCTAGTATAGTCTCTTCCAGTATATTATATTTAATTCATGTCTACTGTATTCCAAACGGATGTCATATTTTATTTCCTTATCTGTAGATGCTTATGCATTTGTGTCACCGGGTTCTGGGATGGTTTTGAATGTTTCATATTAATTGCTTATTATTTAATTTGAATTGAAGCAGTCATCCCTTATTTTATGAAAAATTGAAGGAAAATCTTAGTTTTTAAGATTGTTAAAAAAAGTGAACTTCATCAAGTAATGTGGTTGGCTTGCCTAACAGAAGTGTCCAACGCCATCACGACCCTTAGTGGATTTTAGGTCGTGACAACATGGAGTCAGAGCACCATGGGCTTTGCAGTGGGATGACCACATACCTTAAGGAGAGTTTGGAGTGATTCGAGAATATTTGTGATTGGTGATTGAGGTCTACTAATTTAATTAGAAGTATGTGCTATTATGCGGTAGGAGATTTGATATAATGGGAAGGAGCTTCTTGAATGATGAAGGATATAACATAACTTTGAATTGGAAGAATATTGTCGCCATTTAATTAATGTACACGAAAAGTGAATGGACTTGTCCATCTAGAGGATGAGCTCAGACTCTGGATGGGTTATTGATGTCGTAGTGATTGTACCCCATGCAATAGCGTTGGAAGATACCATGGAGTGATTTCTACATGTAGGTTATTCCTGTAAGCGGGTTAGCGGTCGCGTGGTTGGTGAGACTTCTACGAGGGATCGGTCATGCGAATATTGTTAATGATTTAGAGTATAATGAGGGGCGTTTCTACAATAAGATATCGAGAATATTGGCAGTTGATTCCTTAAGGTTATGTCAATAAGAGATTAAGAATCATGGTGAACTCTAGAGTTGTGTAATAGTGGCTTCGAGCTAAGTGGGAGAGCCCTACTACCTATGATTGGGTTGTATGGTTAGCTACTTGTGGGGTTTCTGGTTATTAGCATATTGATGGTTATTTAAGCTACGAGAAAAGAATATAAGTGGTAATTTGAGCAAAGGAATTATTAAATGGGTTTTATTGCTGGCCTTATTGGCCCACGTTTAGACTTGGGGTGTGATTCTGTTGGGTGCTCCATCGAGAGGGTATGCTTGTGCTAGAAGAACCATGGAGTTGATTATATTCGGGCCAAGTCATAGCGGGCGGCTCTCAACAATGGTCCTAGAGAATTCAAAAGATAAAGTGTGATGCCTAATGATTTTGAGCCTATAGGTACGGTTAAGAATCGAGCTTGATAGCAGCCTATGAGAAGTCATAGAATGTTCAATGATGGTTTGGCTTGCGATGTAGCAATTGGGAGGTACGAAATGTTTCGTGGGATTTAAGACAGCATGGTATCATGTTTCACGTTCATTCGGTATAAATGTAGATGGAGTGTGTTATGTGTTGAAAGGGGTTATCATTGTTTCTATTACAATCAAGGATAAATTGGAAGAAGACTGATTGGTTAGCCATAGTCGAAGTGGCACGTCGCTTGTAGTGATCAGATCTTTCAGCTCCGTCGAGAGGGTATGCTTGTGCTAGAAGAACCATGGAGTTGATTATATTCGGGCCAAGTCAAAGCGGGCGGCTCTCAACAATGGTCCTAGAGAATTCAAAAGATAAAGTGTGATGCCTAATGATTTTGAGCCTATAGGTACGGTTAAGAATCAAGCTTGATAGCAGCCTATGAGAAGTCATAGAACGTTCAATGATGTTTTGGCTTACGATGTAGCAATTGGGAGGTACGAAATGTTTTGTGGTATTTGAGACAGCATGGTATCATGTTTCACGTTCATTCGGTATAAATGCAGATGGAGTGGGTTATGTGTTGAAAGGGGTTATCATTGTTTCTATTACAATCAAGGATAAATTGGAAGAAGACGAATTGGTTAGCCATAGTCGAAGTGGCACATCGCTTGTAGTGATTAGATCTTTCAGCTTTATTGGCTTATGCGAGTGATTTGTGGCAGTATGTGTGGGGCTTGTCGGCCACCGTAATTGATGTCATTCAAAGGAATTCTACTGTAATGGCCTATTTCGTGTAGGCGGACCCCGAAAGGGTTATGGTGGGATAGATCCATACTAAGAGATTTGCATATTTCCATGGCTATGAAAATTCACCTATGTATTTATATGGTTCTCCTGAAGCGAGTAAGTGAAAAGATTTTATATAATGAAGTGTTAGTCCATTAGTGTTTTCGGAGTTATGATAAAGATCTTTTTCTATCCTATGTTGGCATGTTGGGTTTAGTGAGTGGTATGGAATTTGAAAATGAGAATCAAGTTTGCGATTCGGCATTGACAAGGGTACCACGAGCTCGAATGAGCAAGAAAGTAGATTCGAGGTTTAAGGTAAATTGGTATTGTCTTCAACGTCACCCGGGATTGGTGTTTTTTGAAAGAGGTTTTGCGTCCCGATTAATGATTCTTGATCATTTTTCTGCGTTAATGCTGTCGATGGTTTGGAGGTACGACCTAGTGATTTGTTATGGTGGGTTGTGGGAGTGTGTCCCGCGGGAAGATTGTATAGATGTGGTAGGTAGTAATTTGATTGATTAAAGACTTAAACAAAATATGAAGGTTCTGATAATATTATTTGTTTGAGAATATATGTGATGTTCTAAACGTCAATACCACACAAGAGATGGACTGATTTGTGTGGTACCCAATTTTTGCTTAAACTGCTTCTGGAAGGACCTGGTTCTTCTAGGTCTACAAACGACTGTTGTTTGCGGAATTAAAACTACAAAAAATAAAGAACACATAGATTTTTACATGGAAAACACCTGGCTCAAAAGGTGAAAAAACCACGACCTACTACTCAGTAGGATTTTCCCAAACTTCCACTAAAATCACTGAGTCAAATCTGCATTTACAAAATTCTTTGTAAACCTAAGGATTAACTCTAATCCCGTTGTGGCAACCAGCCTCTAACTGTTGCGAAAACTTCAAGTTAACTCTAACTTGAATAATCAAATTACCTATTACCATTGCTTCTAGATAAAGCAGAAAGGTACAATATAAAACACCTACTACAATTGAACTAGAAATAAAGAAAGAAACATAAAACTCTTTATGGAGCTAATTCTTCAATCTTGTTCATGTAGCTTCAGGTTTTCACATTTTAATCATGCATGAAATGCTTGCAAAAAGCCTTGCTATTTTTCTCCCAATGCACGTTTAATATTCTATGTTTTTGTGCAACCGTTTAACGTGAGAACATCCTCTAATTTATAAAGTTAGTAGATGAAGAAATAACTAGAGTTCTGATGCAACTCTTCCTTGGTGGAAGAGTTCTAGTTGATTTCAACTTCTAACTCCTTCCCTATATTGAATAGTATTCTCGTTGATTAAGAAGTCCTTCTCCTTATCAATTATACAACCTTTTCGATCAGGAGATATTAAATACACCAAGTTAAGCTTATCTCCATCACGTGAAACCCACTTGCTCAAATCTGCCTGCTTTTGTGCACCTCAGGGATTGACCACTGGATGGACTTGGTTCATCGTGAGTTTTTTTGTCATTCTTTAAAACTAACCTTTACTTGGGCCAACAAATTCCCCCTTTTTGATGATGACAAACTATGTGCTTTTCATAAGCTTAGCCCTGTTTTAACTCAACTCAACATCAACATAACGTTAGAATAATTTTTTCTTTTTATCACCCATCATCAAGAACCAGGTACATTAGGTTATAAACATCACTTGTTCAAAGCACAACCTTTTCCCCCTTTTGGCATCATCAAAAAGTTGCATAAAAAATGTGAGATAACCAGATATTAAAGCTTACTCATGGCAACTAGGGATACTTCAAATGCAAACATGGATTAATCATCATAGATAAAACTAAGAATTTTAACCATCAAAGAAATATAAACAAACAATTAGAGAAAAAACAATAAATTTCATTGATGATTGATAAGATTCTACCTTAAAGAATAAGAAGAAATAAAAATACTTAAAACACGAGCAAAAACAACAAAATGTCCCAAATTGGGTCATTGGTTTATCTACGCTAGGCTAGGAGTTAAGGCTTGGAAGAGGTAGTGGCTGGGTTATTTGCTTGGAAAACTTTCAGCATGTCTTGAAGAATTTCAACATTCTTCTCTTTTTCCCTTGCAAGTTCAGTTCTGAGAACATCTCTCTTAGATGCTACCTCAACCAATCGTGTTTTCAGCCTTGTAATATCAATATCTTTTGCCTCACTCTCCTATACCAAGACTATGACTTTGCTATTGATATGTGTCTGTTAGATGAACCAGGTTCATTAAGAATGACATTGTCTTCATAATCACATACAAGTAGAGTATTAACCTCACTCTTCCATGGGTAACTTGAACTGTGCAAGCATAGTAGTGAGAATGAAACCATAGGGAATGGCATGTGTTTTGGTGCCACTGATAACTCTATCAGTAGGTCAGCGAGGGTTTCCTGTTCAGATGGAACAGGTTCATCTATATTTTTCCAAGTTGAACGAACCACTCAACAACATTGCCAGACCCACTTCCCCCTGTTTTGCTCACACTCTCTTCTATTTCACTAAATTCCTCTCCCCAAACAACCATTGCACCAATTTCTTTTGTTAGGCTAACAAGAGTAGGTGAATATTCAACTACTCTCGAACCCTTTCCCCTCACAGTACTCCTAGCACCCTTGCTCTCCTTTTTGTTTCCCTTTTTATTTTTACCACCAATTTCTCTAGATTCTTTAGTCTCAATACCTGCTATACATCCTACAAATCTATTCCCCAAATTTGCGGCAACTTTAGAAATTGTCTCAGGAGAAACTTTAGAATCAGAAGATATCTGGTCAGTTTTGAAAGGCCTACTTTCTTCCCCCTTAGTAGCATACTTAAATGAATCTTCAGATTTTTAGTATTCTTCTTCCCTACATGCATTCAATTGCTTGTTTATTTTCTTGATCTGCTCTCCTTCATCGATAATATTATGAGCCATCATCTTTACCCTATTTTTCTTAGAGATTGGTGTTCTATAAGGTGTAGAAGTGGTTTCTTATGGTAGTGATGAGGGATTTGCAGATGTGTTTGACATATCTGGGCTAGGGTATGAAAGAGAAGAGAACTAGATTGTGTTTGGAAGATTAAAGAATAATGAGAGTTTCTGACGACTTAAGAGAGATAAAGTAAGAAACACACTAAATATTATCAATATACAGAGGAATAATTGATGTGGTAACTACAGCTTTTCAGACTCTTAAAAGTTTAATCAAACTGAAATTCAGTTTTGAAGAGACGTTGGAGTGTATCCCTAGGATCTAGGTACTTCCATTCGATTGGGAATCTTTTGAATGGGGCTGGTTCACTTGTAAAGTGTTAGTCCAAAAGGAGTTTGGTATTTGGTAGGACCCTCTACTCATGATCCAAATATAGTTATTTCAAATTATGTAGACTGTAGAAAACATACCGTGTTATCTTAATGAACTAGGTTCTTCACTGATAAATCTATTGTGTGAGTATAAATTTACCAAAATAGATAAAATATTATTTGAGTTTAATTAGTCATTTTAACGCATGGAACAAGAGTACACTATGGAAAGTATGACATTGAGCAAGAATTAATCTAATTATACACAATTATAGACTTTCTAACCAAAACATATTTCATCATTTTTTTTGTTTAACCTTGAACTTGTCCTTTTAGGTGATCTTAATCATCCCTAATTCCAACCTATTCCTCTCAAAGTGATCTCTATTTAAGGCATATGTGAAGATGTCAGCAATTTGCTTGTTAATAGCACAAAACTCCACAGTGATCAAGCCTTTCTCATAGTTGTCCCTCAAAAATGATGCCTAACATCTATGTGCTTAGTTCTCTTATGATGAACTGATTTCTTTGTCATACTAATAGCGTAAGTGTTATCAAAAAATAGGGATGCAACAAACTTCAATACCAAAATTTATCAACTACTACTTAATCCACAACAATTGAGCATAATCATGAAGCAACAACAACATACTTAGCTTCAGTAGTAAATAAGGCCATTGAATTTTGCCTTTTGGTAGCTCACGACACAGGATATGAACCAAGGAAGTGTGCCATACCTAGGTTGCTCTTCTTATCAACTAGAAAAGATGAAATCGAGCACAAAAACCTACATTGCACACAGTGTCAGGTCTGCTAGTAGTGAGATACAAAAGAGTACCAATCATTCCCTTATACAACTTCTGATCAACTGATGAACCAGGTTCATCTATAGCCAATTTTGTGGATGTTGTAATAAGAGCGTCAATTTATTTGGATGTTCCTTCCTGGTTTTGTTACCGAGGAATAGGTTAATGGACATGTTCCCTAGAGGTTTGAGGATCAGTTCCTCTCTAGTTAGTTCCCGCTGTCATGTTGCCTTGGGTAAAAGAACATGTTCTATCACATGTTCCTTCTTCTGTTGCAGCTTCAGTTTGGGCTGCAATTTCATTTAAATTTCTTACCAGCTCAATTACTTCATGTTATGTTCTTGTTTCTCAGAAAGAGTGTTAGTTTCATCAGAAATCTCATGTACACTTTCTTCCACACATATAGTTCTTTTGTTATAGATCTTATAATCTTTACTATGTGAAGAATATCCCAAGAATACTCCCTCATCACTTCTGGGATCATACTTACCTATGGAGTCTTTGCCATTATTGTGCACAAAACACTTGCATATAAATGCCTTAAGATGGGATATATTTAGCTTTCTCCCTTTAAGTGACACATAGGGAATATTCTTAACAAGAGATCTAATAATGCAACTATTTGTGATGTAGCCTGCAAATATTCAGCAAACTTAGCAATTTCAAATTTAGTTCCATGATCAGACCTTATTGATGTAAGTTGATTACCTAGTTGTTTCTGAGTTTTTTTTCTAACAAAAGAAGTAAACATGTCGAATGCTTCATCTTTAGATATTAAAAATAATGTCCAAGTAAACCTAGAGTAATCCTCAACAAGCACCATCACATATCTTTTGCCACATCTGCTTAATATTCTTGTTGGACCATAGAGATACATATGGACCAATTCCATCGTTGTGGTGGTACTTAGAACTTTCTTTCATTTAAAAGAGGATCTTACTTGCTTCCCCCTTAAACAAGCCTCACAAACCTTATCTTCCTTGAACCTGATGTTAGGCAGCCCTATCACCAAATCCTTGGAGACTAATTTGTTGAGTTGAATCAGATTTACATGTCAAAGTCTCTTGTGCCAAGGGAGGCGATCATTGTCCAACACACTTAAGCAATTGAGTTCATTTTCTGAAAGTGTGGACAAATCTATAATTCATGTATTGTTTACTCTTTTTCTCTGCAAAAAAATCTTATCAGTGGTTAGATTAATCATAAAATATTTGGTAGTGGTGAATGCTACCAAGTTACCTTTATCACATAACTGTGATATACTGATTAGACTGTACTTTAGGCCAACTATCAAGTAGACATTTTTCAATCGAGTGAGAATTAGTCTTACCTACCTTTCCAACCTAATGATCTCACATTTCTTCCCATTTCCAAAGGAGACATTACCTCCTTTGAGGTCCTTAAGTGAAAAGAAATGGTTCTTGCTTCCTGTCATATGCTTTGAGCACCAACTATCCATGTGCCATATTTGGCTACTCCCTTTCACTTGGAACCATAAAAAGAAATCAGGGGTTAGTCTTAGGAACCCAAACTAGTTTGGGTCCCTTTTTATAGGCAAAAGTGTGAATCAAAATCTTTTTAGCCCATCATGGCAGCATATTTTTCCATTGAACAAATACTTTATTCTTTTTACTAGACTTTTCTTTTATAATAAATTCAGATTTATAGTGACCAGTTTTACCATAGTGTGTGCAAATGTTTTCTCAGGAAGTGTGAGGTACTTTCTTTTGGGATCCCACTTAGGTGTAGGGGTCCCGTAGCCAAGTCCTCTCTTATTTCTACTATGGTGTTCATGTAGCCATGAAAGTGCATCGGAGGACCTATTCCATTTACATGTTCTATCTAGATCGTGCTTAACCTTGTTTAGATCTTCCTTAATAACTCTTATCCACTCATCTCTTTTGTACAACTCATCTTTCTTTTTTCCAACATTTTCTTCTAAAGTGAGTTGTGTGTGATCAGATTTTTTATACCTGTTCCTAATTTCAATTTTAGGTTTTCAGATTTGAGCTCTAAGATTGTGGTGTCAAGTTCATGAACCTGGTTCTTCAACTCAGTATTTTTACTATCATTTTCACTTGCCCTAAGTTCCAGGTTTTTGCACTTAGTGTTTAGAATCACACACTCCTTAAAAAGTTATTCCTTTACATTATTTATAACCTCAAATTCATTAATGAAATTTAGAAGTAATTCAGAGGGACTTTCTTTAGACAAAAATTTAATCTTGTCTTTGAGATGAGTTATTCTTACCTCAGATTCCTCATCGGATTTCCCAATTGCCATAATTGGTTTTTTATATCCATCTTCATCTTCTGAGTGATCATCTGAGCTTTCACCCCAATCAGCAACAATATCCTTTGTTCTTCTTATGATGAACTCGTTCCTTCTTCTTGTTCCTTCGTTCAGCTCTTTCCTTCTTCCATTCAATTTCCTATTGAGGTCAGTATTTAATGTGGTGATCAGTCTTCCCACACTTGTAACACCCCTTATTGGTTTGTTTTTCAGGAACCCTTGGTTTGTTGTAGCTTTCACTTCTCGAAGGAACATTTTCTCTCTTAGGTACTTCTTGAAATTCATTGTGATCATGGTCATTTAATCCACATCTAGATTAGCACTTTCAGAGATTCTGAATGCCATGCTCCTATACTTCTTGGGTGCATCCATCTTCATTATTTGCCTTCTAAATTCATAGGTAGTAAGATTTCCAATTAGTTCATCTAGCTTGAGAGTGACAATGTTCTTTGATTCCTGAATAGCTGTGATTTTGCTTTCCCAAGATATTGGCAGTACCCTTGTCAAAATCTTCTCAACTTTGTCTTCTTCAAGAATAACACTTCCAAGAGATTCAAGTTCATTTGTCAAGGTGGTGAATCTAGTATACATATCCTAGATAGTTTCTCCTTCCTTCATAGAGAAATTCTCATATTGAGAATACAAAAGTGTTCCTCTTGATCTTTTCACTTGAGGTGTTCCTTCACGAGCCACTAGTAGAGTGTCACATATTTCCTTAGCAGTTGTACAACTTTGGATCCTGCTGTATTCATATGGACCAAGTCCACACACAAGCCATTTCTTCTCATTTGCATTCTTTTCCCACTTTATCAAGTCCTCAGCATTGCATTGTCTTTGGCACATCCACTCCTTTAGCATTCTTCTTTGTAGTTGCTAGAGGACCATCAATGACTATGTCCCATAGTTCCTAGTCTTCTCATATGATGTGATCTCTCATCCTATTTTTCCACCAAGAGTAGTAGTGGCCATTAAAGAGTGGAGGCCTATTAGTGGATTGCCCTTCCTATTTTCCAGGTGGTGAATTCATCTTGATTTGTTCCTAAGGTGTTAGCCTCTTCAACTATAACCTGCTTTGATAACAATTGATGCTCAAAACGTAAATACCACACAAGAGGGGAGGGGGTGATTTGTGTGGTACCAAATTTTTGCTTAAACTGCTTCTGGAAGGACCTAGTTCTTCTAGGTGTACAAACGACTACTGTTTGAAGAATTAAAAGTACATAAAATAAAGAACACATAGATTTTTACGTGGAAAACACCTGGCTAAAAATGTGAAAAAATCATGACCTACTACTCAGTAGGATTTTTAAAAACTTCCACTAAAATAACTGAGCCATAACTACATTTATAAAATTCTTTGTAAACCTAAGGATTAACTCTAATCCTGTTTTGGCAACCAGCCTCTAACTGTTGCGAAAACTTCAAGTTAACTCTAACTTGAATACTCAGATTACCTATTACAATTGCTTCTAGATAAAGCTAAAAGGTACAATATAAAACACCTACTACAACTGAACTAGAAATAAAGAAAGACACATAAAACTCTTTATGGAGCTAATTCTTCAATCTTATTCATGTAGCTTTAGGTTTGCACATTTGAATCACACATGAATTGCTTGCAAAAAGCCTTGCTATTTTGCTCCCAATGCACGTTTAATCTTCTGTGTTTTTGTGCAACCATTTAATGTGAGAAAATCCTGTAATTTATAGAGTTAGTAGATGAAGAAATAACTAGAACTCTTCCTTGGTGGAAGAGTTCTTGTTCATTTGAACTTCTAACTCCTTCCCTATCTTGAATAGTATTCTTTTTGATTAAGAAGCCTTCTCTTTATCAGTTATGCAACATTTTCGATTAGGAGATATTAAATACACCAAGTTAAGCTTATCTCCATCACGTGTAACCCACATGCTCAAATCTGCCCGTTTTTGTGCACCTGAGGGATGGACCACTGGATGGACCTGGTTCATTAAGAGTTTCTTTTTTAGTCTTCAAAACTAACCTTTACTTGGGCCAGCAATATGTCTGGAGGGCACTCAGTCTATTAAGTTGTGGACTATGGAGGATTTCTCCGGTTATGATGGTTGTTCGTATGCGTTATGAAAGAAAGGAGTGTTATTATGGACCTTAGAAAGGTTATTATCCTAGTCAGTGTGTCTAGAATAAGATTGAGATTGGTGTATGGATTCAAATATGAATATGTGCTCTATATAAGGCCAAACATATCCATTTCAGTAATGCGCTCCTTATAGAGGAGTAGTCAGGTTGATGTTTCATTGTCAGATATTTCATGTAGTGATATGTTGCACCGTGTGAGTTGTGAGTCAGCTTAAGAAATTGCTTATGTTTTGAGGATCAGCGTACAAATGTTGTTTACGAGAAAAAAGGCTCTTGAGATTCATATTGTGTATCGCACCTCAGTTGTGCTTGAGACTTGTAGCTTATAGCGCTATAGGTCCTCTCAGGGATAGTATTATTCACTTAGAATTCTTGTGACCAAAAATCATTGTTTTATTATAACGAGCAAACCTAGCTCGATGTGTATCTCATTATGTGAGATCAATGTATGGATCGGGTGGCACGCCGCCATGGGTATGTTATTTGGATCGGGTTGCACGTCGCCACAGTGTGATCTTGAGTATAGTTTTCTATATGCTATTTTTTTATGTCTTGCTTCCTACTTTCTAAAGAAAGTTCATATTAGTGCGTGAGTTAGATAGTTCCTTCTAGAGTTTGTTTTCTATTTGTATCTCATTCAAATTGGTAACCTATTGGCACATTGTGGCATCATATGAGACTTCTTACTATGTCCGGGGGTGGCTTATTGTATGGAATAGTTTGCATAGGGTAAGACGAGATCATTGGATTTTGGATTAGTTCAATATGACTATATGAAGTATATTATAGAGCTAAGACCATTATTTGGTTCAGAATGATGTGATGGTTCTTGTCAGGTAGACCTAATGATTTGTTGATTCGCCGGCCAGTTATGAATTTCTACACATCATTTCTGTCATGGAGGTATTGTAAGAATTAGAGAAAGATCTATGTAGGTCATGAGGTGCAATGAGGGCATTGAATTCGTGGAATTTTTATTAATTTGATTAGCCAATGTTGTTATGGTCCCGTGAGTAAAGTGATGCAAGTTGTGAATTTAGCTAAGACATGCAGACATGTTTGGGGCTGCGTGTAGTTATTGATATGGGAGCGTATGTTGGAAGCGGGTCGGGCATAGAATTCTGGATGTTCGATTTTAGCTCTAAGGTTTATTTGCTTGAATAAATGGAATATCTTTAGTATTGATCAAGCTAATGTGCTCAACTAAGTTGTGTAGCACGGAAAGGTACATGATATGTTAAACAGCAATTTCAGACTACTTCAGTATAGTTCTTACCACGTTCGAGGACGAATGCATGTTCAAGTGGGAGGAAATATAATGACTCGACTGGTCATTTTGAACTCTAGTGTGGCGTTCAGTAGTATGGGGCCATGAGCAACTTCATTTCAGGTATTATGACTTGTACACGTGGTTGGAATTGAATTGCGGGAAGTTCCGAGTTAACTTGGATAGCGAATTATCATTTTTGAAGCTTAAAGTTAAAAGAAATAACTAGGATGGTATTTTTATGTAAACAACCGCAGAAATGGGATCTAAAGGCTCCAGCAGGTCCGTATGATGATTTTAGATTCGAGTGTATGCCCGGATATGGTTGTGGATGATGCAGAAGCATTTTGGCGCCCATTATGGAAGTTAGCATTTTGCAAGAAATTTCATAATTTTGGCTAGAAGTGCATTTTAGGGTTATCTATGTCCGTTTGGCATTCCAAGTCTAAAAGTAGCTCCATATGGTGATTCTGGATTTTGGAGCGTGATCAGAAGTGAATTCGGAAGTCCGTAGGTCATTTTGGAGCCATTTGGCTAAAGATAAAGAATTGAAGATTTTTGGAAAAGTTTGACCGGAAGTAGACTTTTTGATATCGGTGTCAAATTCTGAGTCCGAAAGTTGGAGTAGGTCCGTAATGTCAAATCTAACTTGTGTGCAAAATTTGAAGTCAACCAGACGTGATCTGATAGGTTTCGGCATCGAAAGTAGAAGTTTGAAGTTCAAATTTCATAAAGCTTAAATGTGACGACACAAACGGTCATCACTTATTTTATTAATCATTTCGAGCTTCTGAGGCCTTGAAAACCTCATTCTATGTTGCCTCGATTTACGTGCATGATCCGGGCATGTGGCCGGAAAGTTTTTGTGATAGAAAATATGAATTCTATGAGAAATTTGGAGAAAAATGATATTAATATTGATATGGTTGACTTCGGTCAACATTTTTGGTAAACGTACCCGGACCCGAGATTGGATGGTCCCGAAAGGTCCGTAGGTAAATATGGGACTTGGACATGCGTCCGGAGTCGAATTCTGAGGCCTAGAGCCCAAGTTATGAATTTTTCTGTGAAATTATTTTTGATGTAATTGTTAAAGGAAAATGAATTAATTGCCCTTGGTATCGGGCTCGTATTTTGGTTCCGATGGCCGGTACAAGTCTTAAATATTATATATGTGCTTTCTGCAAAGATTGGTGACATTCGGATGTCGTTTGATATGTTTTGGACCTTGAGTTCCAAGTTTGAAAGTTTTGAAAACCAAAAGTATGAAAATCATGAGCTTGAGGCTTGATTTGATGAATACGACGTGATATTGGCGATGTAATCGCACGAACAAGTTTTTAGTGAGTTTTTAATGTTGTGTACATGTTTGGTTTGGAGCCTGGAGGGCTCGGGTAACGATTTGATAGGCCGTTGCATTAATTTCTGAATTTTTGCACTGCTGGTTTTTCACCCAGCTGTTGGCTTCGCATTTGCGAAGAATTTCTCGCAAATGCGAAGGTGACAGGTCAAATGCGAAGGGGTGTCCTTGACTGCTTGGTTCGCAATTGCGAACAAAACCTCGCAATTGCGAGGCCCTCCCTTAACCGGTTGGCTTCGCAAATGCGAAGCTCCTGTCGCAAATGCGAACATCCCTTGAATCCAGCCTTGTTCACAAATGCGAACATTATGTCGCAAACGCGAACCTCCCAGCATTTGCCTTGGCTTCGCAAATGCGAACAAAAGTTCGCAAATGCGAACTTTCCATCCTTAGCTTATTTTTCAAACCCCATAAATTAGTCGGGGTTGCGAACCCATGTTCACAGAGACCTGTAAATCACAATTTCCAGCTTCATTTTTCACATTTCACAACCCAAAAACACCCATTGGCGATTTTTCACGAACTCCCTCTTCTTCAAAGCAATTGTAAGTCACTTTTTACTTAATTCTTTCAATTCCTAACAACATTAAACATGTTTTTCAATAGAAATCAAAGGTTTTCATGGTACAATTTCTTGTTTTTGGTAGAATATAGGGTTTTTCATGAATTGGGTAATTGGACCTCAAATTGAGGTCCGATTTTGAAACAAACCATATACTTGAACTCGTGGGGGGATGGGTAACCGGATTTTGGTCCGAACCCCGAGTTCTGACCATGTGGGCCCGAGGTCGAAATTCACTATTCCGGGCAGAATGTTGTAAAAGTTGAAATTGGCCTTATGAATTAGTTTGTTGAGTAGTATTGATGATATTAAATCAATTATGTTGGATTGGAGCCAAATTTGCAAGGAAAAGGAATTGCCACCGATTGAATTGTTCGTAAACATTCGAGGTAAGTGTTTGTTCTATCCTAGCTTGAGGGAATAGGATTATGTGCTATGTGTTATGTGATCGAGTGCGGTGTATGGGCTGTGGTGACGAGCATCCATACACTGGCATCTAGCATGACTGTGAGTTATTGTTAATACTTGTTGTGAGACATATTTGAAGATAAATTGTTGAACCTTGCCGGGTTGTAGAATTGTTATTGTTCTCCCTTGTCGGGACTTGTTGTGAAGTGAGATATTGATTGCCCTTGCCGGGATGGTTCATGATTTACTGTTTCAGTCTTTGCCCTTAATTGTGATTGTTATTTGGGTGAGGAAGAGTGATAATGCACGAAGGGTGATGCCGTGCCTTGATTTATTATTTATGCACGAAGGTTAATGTCATGCCTTGTTATTGATTATGCACGAATGTTAATGCCGTGCCATGTTTTATTGATTATGCATGAAGGTTAATGCTGTTCCATGTTGTTGATTATGCACGAAGGATCATGTCGTGCATTGTTATTGAACCATGTACGAAGGATCATGCCGTACCATGGACGTGAGGATGAGAGTAAAAGCACGAAGGGTGATGCCATGCACTTTATTTACATATTTGGTTAGGATGAGAGTAAAAGCATGAAGGGTGATACCATGCAACTACTTGCCATTCCTTGACTTGATATTACTTGTTTTTCCATTATACTTTGTTTTCCCTTGTGGAATTATTAACTGTTGTTAATTGTTGAGTTCATTTGAGATATTCCTTATTGCGTTATTACTTGGTTATTTCTCGTTATTTTGTGGTATACATATATATGGAACTGCACAGGTTTATGTGGGTGTCTGGTCCTAGACTTGTCACTACTTCGCCGGGATAGGCCACGCACTTACCAGCACATGGGGTCGGTTGTGCTGATACTGCATTTCTGTGCGTTTTTGCACAGGTCCAGGTTTCGATCGGGAGCAGCAGCAGTAGATCTTTTGCGTGGGAGTTGATCATATTTGAGACCGAGGTAGCTTGCAGACGTCCGCAGGCCCGGCGTCTCTCCCTTTACTTATGTTACTAGCTGTAGTCTCTTTGTTCCGAGACAAACAAATTATGTTATATTTCTTTTAGACTTTTATGTGTAGTATTCAGTAGTAGTTCGTGAGTTGGTGACTCCACGTCTTGGGTAGAGGATTTCAGTATCAGATACCTTGAAACTACTTATTTTCAATTTTTATAAAGTCTTCCGCACTTGTTTAATTAAGATTATGATTTTTGTTATTAATTTGAGTATGAAGTATTGTTAAACAGGATAGTGTGAATAAAGAGGCTTGCCTAGCTACCACGAGTAGGCGCCATCACGATCCCGATGTTTGGGGAAAATCTGGGTCGTGACAAGTTGGTATCAGAGCTCTAGGTTACATAGGTCTCACCACTCACGAACAAGCTTAGTAGAGTTTGAGAGGTAGGTACGGAGACGTCCGTACTTGTCCTCCAGAGTCTATTGAGTTAGGAAAGAGTCTCTCATTTGTTCTTTCTTGTCGTGCGACTTGTTCCTCAAATACTGATTGAACTTATATTCTGTCCTTTCGCAGATGGTGAGGACACGCGCTTCTTCGTCCATTGACCAGCAGCCCGAGCCCCAGGCAGCTCCCGCGAGGGGCAGGGGCCGAGGTCGTATCAGAGGTCGTGGTAGGGGCAGAGCTCAGCCCCCGGCAGCTACTCCAGAGGTGGAGCCTCATATTGAGATTGACGAGGAGGTTCCAGTCCCAGCAGCTCCAGTGGGCCCAGCTCAGGTCCCAGGAGAGGCTTTATTTACCCCGGATCTTCGGGAGGCTTTGGTCAGGATAGCGGGATTTATGGACAGCATTGCCAGAGCAGGCTTATTATCAGTTGCACCAGCCGCTTCTCAGGGTGGAGGAGGGGCCCATACACCTATTGCTCGTACTCCGGAGCCAGTAGCTCCTCAGCCTCAGGCACCAGTGGTTCAGCCAGCTGTGGCCACTCAGTCAGGTACCACGGCTCATGCCAGAGATGGAGCGGCCATGACTTCTGATTCTTTATGGAGACTTGATCGGTTCTCCAAG
>JASVEL010009922.1:0-21942 GCA_032618575.1 Nicotiana noctiflora
ATCTAATAGCTAGAATCGAAAAATATTTTATGAAAATTATAAGTGCATATTCTTGGCAAACCAAAACTACTTATATGGATTCAATTAGGCAAAGTACAAACCTATTCATCAAACTTAGGACCAAATTCCTCTTAAGTACCTGTTAAACACGGGTTTTATTTTACATACCAAACATTTTTAAAGTGTGTCAATTACACACCATTTTCACGCTGGACCAGTTTAATAAAATATATGTGTATCACGCACCAATATGTTCGTGACATGTTTCATTAATTTAAAAAAAAAAATACTTAAAATTACATATATACCCCCTTCTTCATCTTCCCCACCTTGTCTTCCATTATCATTGTTCTTGAGAAAAATTTCTAGCAAGACTCAAAGAAAAAGAAAATAATAACTTCGAATCAAAGGACAAATAAAAGAACTTTAAATTTTTTGTAATTGTTATTCCTTTTGGATCGAGTCACAAACGGGAAGAAATTATCAAGTAGCATCTTAATTGGATTTTCAACATTCTATCACAAGATTGGAAGAGATTGCCAAGTAACTTTAACTAGTCAATCAAAATCGAGTTACAAGTTCAATTCAAAAATTCAACATTAACAAGATCCAGTTGAAATTTTAAGCTTTTTCAATAGCTCAACAATGGTGTTTTTGAATTTTCCACCCATCTTTTACACAACATGTGATAAACTTTTAAATCTAGCACACTTAAATGATTTTAAAAAATCCAGTTGAATATGGTTGTTACATTACTTCGACGATGTTGAATCTCTATTTTTTTTGTCCTCCTCTAAATCTTGGCAAATATATTTGGTGGTATGTATGGTGGCATAAGAAGAAATGCAACAATAATGGAAGAAGATGGAAAAGAATGGTGGATTTTTTATTCTAAAAGATAAAGAAAAGGATTTAGAAAAATTAAAAGGCTAGACAGGGCCGTAAAAATGACTTTAGACACAAAATTTTGATAGTTCGCTCGCTTTTTATGTGTAAAAAATACGCGAGTGACACATAATCCAAAAAGATGTATAATTGAAACACTTTTAAAAGATTTGATATATAAAATAAAATCCGTAATCAATAGGTTTATAAGAAGTATTTGGTCCTAAGTTTATGGCTAGATTATGTATTTTGTCATTCAATTACTTTAAACTTATCCTAAACAATATTAGGGATTATTTTTATATTTTTTCTCCACAAATTTATGAGATACACCTCTGAGTCTGTCACTGACCTCGTCCTCTCCGTCTAAATATTTTGATAAAAAAAATGCAAGCAAGATCAATCATTCCACAGATTCTATAAACATCATTTATTTACACACAACTTGAATCAATTAAATCAACACAGAAATCCTATTATCTAGATGAAACAGGAACCTCAAACAACAACATGATGCCACTGAAGAACACCAATTCATCCTGCAGTATCCCTTCTCTCTTCATTTCTCTCTCTATACTCTGCATTTTACCACTCTCCCTCTTCTTTTTCCACTCCTCTCCAACCCCAATTAACCAAAATTTCAACTTTCAAGAATCTCATAATTCCATCAAAGTTTACATAGCAGATCTTCCAAGATCCCTCAATTATGGATTACTTGAAAAGTACTGGTGTTTAGATTCTGATTCAAGAATTGGGAGTGAAGTTGATAATGAAATAAGAAAGACCCATATGGGCAAAAGTTCTCAAAACTTACTTCCTTATCCAGAAAATCCAATAATCAAACAGTACAGTGCTGAGTATTGGATCTTGGGTGATTTGATGACACCAGAAAATTTAAAGTTTGGATCTTTTGCTAAAAGGGTGTTTAGTTCTGAGGAAGCTGATGTGATTTTTGTTCCCTTTTTTGCAACATTGAGTGCTGAGATGCAACTGATTGTAAATAAGGGTGTGTTTAGAAAGAAGGAGAGGAATGAGGATTATGAGAGACAAAGAATGGTTTTGGATTTAGTGAAGCAAACTGAAGCTTGGAAACGATCTGGTGGACGTGATCATGTGTTTGTTATTACTGGTAAGTACTGGAATTCACTGCTTTTTATGCATAATTGTATGTAATTGGTTCATGACATTTTAGCAAATTTATTCTATTGCTTAGCATGCTGCTTCTGTAGAGATGATGCATCAATGTTCTTTATGAAGTTACGATCTTTTCTAAATTCGGAGATGATTTGAGAGTCTCAAAAAATAGAAAACTGAGTTGGATTGGAGAGACAAAATGCTACTAAAATGTAAAACAAGAATGACTGCAATTTTGATAGGGAAATTTTGAGTTTGCTATTGTACTATTTCTAGTATTGCGGATTCTGATTAGGAATTTGGTAGGGGATTTGTGAGTCATGATAACTATGCTCTGGAGTCTGTTGATCTTTCTAGTTATTGTTTATGGCGCATTGGTGCTTGAGAGATTGGATAATTGGTGTTTTGGACGAGGCTTGTATAGTTCTTGCTTTATGATGTGTATTAGAGACTATTGGGTGCCACCCATGCTTTTTTCAATAGAATTTGATCTTTTTGCAGTTAAGGTAACCATTTGTTTAGAGAGGTTCCATTCTTCTATATGTGCTAACTTTTGGTTTTAGTAACTTCCGAAGTGTGTAACTAATCTGCATATGAAGTCGTGTTTTTTTTTCCTGAAATAAAAGAAGGAACTGAGCCAGTTAGGTTTTCTTGATATTCTTTTGTAAATTCTCTTCAAAATAGCAAAAAATAGGTGAATATCGTGCTTAGTCTTCAGGATGCAGCTCAGCTTCAACTGAACTGCAACAATCATCAATCTGATTTAAGCTGTGCTTGGACTTTTAGGCTTTAGCTTAGCTTCAACGGGGAGAGGGCCGGCTGGGCCTGCCTTTTCAATCAATCTCCGGCCGCTTAGTGCCATTGATAGACGTGTCAGGCTGCAGCTGTGAGATTTAATCCATAGATTCTCACATAATATACTTACTTTGGTTTTATTTCAATAATCGTGGTGTCCGGACCAGCTTGCGCACACCTCGACTATTCCACGGGTTACTTGCTACCTCCCTCCAACACACAGTTACCGACTCTATCCACCTAGGCTTTGACAGAAGAGAAGAATTCGCCTAGTGTTCTTGCCTCCGCTGGGAATTGAGCCTGAGACCTCATGGCTCTCAAAAAGAAATAAATGTTGGCTGGTGTGCACTGTTTGCATGTAATTGTGTTCTAGATTTACTCGTGCTACCATCCTATCAAACAGTCATTGAGAAAGAATGCTAAAAGTTACTGAGTTCTTATGCTTGCCGGATCCAACCTGGACTCTGGTATCGTGGAAAACAACTTGGAATGTTGTATGCTTGTATAAAATCATCCTGATAGGGGCACTTCTGATTATAATAGAGCCTGCATTTTTTACCAGTATACATCACCAGAAGCTTGTGGTTTAAGCGAAGCTGTCTGATTTTAGGTTTTGGTTTCTTAATTTTTATTCGGAGCTGCTGACTTACAAAATATATGCCAAGTAGTAACTACGAGCCTAAAAGATTTTAATTAGATTCAGTAACAATTCTGCGATTTGTCAAATAGGTACTTATTGAAAGTGCTTATGCTTGAATCTTTTAAGGCAAGCATAATAAGCAGGGCTGAGTTGGACTGCTTGGAGACCTTCTTAGGGGCACATTGATTTGGTAGGGCAGTGAAAAGTGGTGTATTGACTTAGGTAGAGAAAATCTCGCCCTGCTCACTTTTTGCATAATTGAGCAATTTTCCTAAGGGAGATTCTTCAGTTGCATCTGAGTTAATTCTTCATGACATATATCTGGTGAAGTTACTAATATTTTGATGGTATTATGTTTAGTGAGCTGCATCTTGCTATTTCCCTTAAAATAGTCTCCTTTCCTTTTCCACCTATATTATTTAGTCCAATGCAGTTGTGATCAAATAATTATACTGCACACATTTTTCATCGCTGATCCTCTGCTCCACCTTGAATATGACTATGCTGTTTGATTCAGTTGCTTTGTCTGTTTATCATGTGTAGTTATGTAACTGATTCTAAAACTCATGTCTGACCATGAATTAAAAGTAGCAAATAATCCAGAGTTCCAATCTGTAAAATCGTCTCGCCAGCCTGCTTTCCTATTGACTGTTTAATTGTTCTTTCCTAATTATGTTTGCCTGAAAAAAAGAAGAAGAGGGAAGTGGAACATCTTAGAATCTTATAATTCAGTCTCTGCAATGTCAGGTTATTTTACAACTTGAAGCATTCTTTGGCAGACCCTGTTGCAATGTGGCATGTGAAGGCTGATGTTGCTCCAGCAGTTCTTCTGGTGGTAGATTTTGGTGGGTGGTACAAGCTTGACTCGAAAGCGTCTAATGAGAGTTCATCTGACATGATACATCACACCCAAGTTTCGTTGCTGAAGGATGTAATCGTGCCTTATACGCATCTACTTCCTCGTTTGCCCTTATCTGAAAACAAGAAACGAGAAACCCTTCTCTATTTCAAAGGCGCTAAACATAGGCATCGGGTCAGTATTATTAACTTTTTCCAGAACTCTAGCTAAATATATTCTGCTACCTGCTTCTAACAATATTGCCTGTGTACTATCTATTTTTATTTGCAAGTCAAGTCAACTATTTTATGAATAATGTTATATCTAATTTAAATACCTTGAAAACTTTGGATTTCAAACTTTGGGGAATGACTTCAACAAGGGAACATTTTTAAAGCTTAGGAGAAAACTAGGAGCTTGAATAATACCAATACCCGGTAGAAGACAGGTTGTTTGAACCCAAGGTTATGACCTAATGGTCAACAAAGTAGGTGAATTTCATGGGAGACAAGGTTCAAATTTCAGTAGACAAAAAACACTAGATTTCACATTTGCTTAAGCCGTGGTGGGAGGTAGCAGGCATCTGGTAGAATAATCGAGGTGTGCACAAACTGACTTGGATGCTACCGTTATCAAAAAGAAAGGGGGAAAACGATAAGGAAAAACAAGGTGTTTAAATTATACCATGATGCTGTTTATTACTAATAAATAATCATGCAAAAGTTTGGTCACTTAAAGATGTCGTTGTGCCGTGTAGCTATTTACTGCCTCTTTTGCCCTTACAAAAAAGCCCTTCTTTGTTCAGGGAAATAAATATATGCATTGAGTAGTATTATTGAGTTCTCCAGGACGTCCATATGAGTATAGTCTGCTTCCTGCTTGCAATCATACGGGGTAAATGATCTATTTTACTTGTGAGCTTCTTCACAAGATATGACTGGAACTCCTTTTGATCACAATGCAGACGGTACTAATTGATTGGAAAAATCATTGTTAGGGTAAAGCATAAGAAAGACTTGCACAATTCTGTTGTATGCGTGCTGTGCTTTGCCAGACATGCAACGTTGTATAGGCTTTTCTATTTGTCAACAAGTGCCTTTATTAGACGATAACATCCCTCTTCTTGCTCACTAGTTTTTGGTCATGAAGTATTTTTTTGCGTGCAGGGAGGCATCGTTCGAGAAAAGCTTTGGGACTTGCTAATAAATGAACCCGGTGTAGTGATGGAGGAAGGTTTTCCAAATGCCACTGGGAAGGAGCAGTCTATAAAGGGTATGAGGACTTCAGAGTTCTGCTTGCACCCGGCAGGGGACACACCAACCTCGTGTCGACTTTTTGATGCCATTCAAAGTCTTTGTATTCCCGTCATTGTTAGTGACAACATCGAGCTCCCATTTGAAGGGATGGTGGATTATTCAGAATTTTCGCTGTTTGTAGCAGTTAGTGATGCACTTCAGCCAAGTTGGCTTGTGAACCATCTTAGGAGCTACTCTGACGAGCAAAAGGATAGGTTTCGACATAAAATGGCTCAGGTGCAGCCCATTTTCGAGTATGAAAATGATCAACTGGGTGGTATCGGTCCTATACATCCAAATGGTGCTATAAATAACATATGGAGAAAGGTTCACCAAAAACTGCCCATGATTAAAGAAGTTGTTCTCCGCGAGAAGAGGAAACCTCCCGGTATCTCTGTTCCTCTTCGTTGTCATTGTACTTGAGATTCTTTTTTTTTTTTTTAAAATTCATTTTTGTTTTCTTCAAAAGGTAATAGTAGTACTATATACATCATACATGCTTCATGAACTTGTCTAGATTTCATACGAGTTAGCCCAAAAAAGGGGGAATCACATTTAGATTAAAGATGATAGTTTTTCCAAAACATTTTGTTCAAGTTGAGTATTTGTGATAAAATGTGTTGAGTATTTGTAATCAATCAAGCAAAGAATTTCTCTTGAGTCATGTGTATTATTTCAGTGTCTATTGTAATCCATTGATTCACATGGAAAGTTGCTATGCAATAGGTTTTCTTTTTTGGGATATTGTCTGTTATACTAAATAACTGCATCCCAAACAAGTTTGTGGTTGGCTATATTTTCTCACCGACAAGTTTGTGGTTGGCTATATTTTCTTACCGACGATGTTTCTCGTTTCACACACCAATACCAAAATGGAAAGAACAACTCGTGTGGTTTTGTATGACCACAGTCCAGACTCTTGGAAAAGGCATGAGAAGGGAAGAGAATTAAATGCAAAATGTGACTGGAGATTTCTTTTATATATGGGTGTCTAGCGGGTGGGCCGGACCGGGCTGGGTAGGAAAATTCAGGGGGAAACTTACACAAATGTCCCAAATAAGTTTTAACTTACCAATCTCTAGCCATTAGTCATAAATAACAACAACAACTATCCAGTAAAATCTCACACAGGGGGTCTGGAGAAGGCAATGTGTACGCAGACCTTACGTATGCCCCGATAGGGGCAGAGAGGTTGTTTCCGATAGACCCATCGGCTTAGAAAGACGAAAATAAAGTAAGAAAAAAAACAAGAGGAAGAATTTATAAGTAACTCCAGTAGAAATTGTAATAGCAACAGAAACATAAAAACCAAAAGATAAATGATATGCAATAACAGTAACCATAATCTAAGGCCCGGGGCTAAGACAAATAACCAAGAATAGTGTGGGTCCAACATAAAATGCAAGTCATCTAGGGACCCGCTTTACCCCCGGATGAAGTAAGGGAAGCTTTACTACCCCATCCTACAACTTAATGCTAGACCTCCAGGCCTTCCTATCAAGGGCCATGTCCTCGAAAATGTGCAGTCGTGGCATATCCTGTCTGATCACCTCTCCCCAATACTTCTTAGGTCTCCCTCTACCTCTTCTCGTACCCACCACGGTCAACCATTCACACCTGCTCACCGGTGCATCGAGGCTTCTCCTCTGCACGTGCCCGAACCATCTGAACCTCGCTTCCCGCATCTTGTCATCCACAGGGATGACGCCCACCTTCTTCTGGATATCTTCATTCCTAATCTTGTCTATCTTGGTGTGCCCGCACATCCACCTCAGCATCCGCATCTCTGCTACTTTTATCCTCTAGATATGAGAGTTCTTAACTGGCCAACACTCTGCCCCATACAACATGGCTAGCCTAACTACAACTCTATAAAACTTAACTTTGAGTATCGGTGGCACTTTCTTGTCACACAAGACTCCAGATGCAAGTCTCTATTTCATCCAATCCGCCCCTATGCGGTGAGTGACGTCCTCGTCGATCTCTCTGTCCCCCTGAATCATCGATCCAAGGTATTTGAAGCTATCTCTCTTGGGGATGACCTGTGGCCCAAGCCTCACGTCCCCGCCTACATTCCTCGACTCAACGCTAAACTTGCATTCCAAGTACTCTGTCTTAGACATGCTCAATTTGAAACCCTTAGACTCGAGAGTCCGTCTCCAAACCTCCAATATCTCATTAACATTGGCCCTCATCTCGTCAATTAGAACTATGTCATCAGTAAATAACATACACCATGGCACCTCCCCTTGAATATGGTGTGTCAAAGCATCCATCACCAAGGAAAATAAGAACGAGCTAAGCGCTGAACCTTGGTGTAATCCCATAACAATCGGGAAATGCTTCGACTCGCCTCCCACCGTCCTAACCTTAGTCTTAGCTCTATCATACATGTCCTTGATCGATCGTATGTAGGCTACCGGCATGCCCTTCGCCTCAAGACATCTCCAGAGCACATCCCTAGGAACCTTATCATATACTTTCTCTAAGTCAATAAACATCATGTGAAGATCCTTCTTCTTATCCCTGTTCCACCAACCTTCTAATAAGGCGGATAGCTTCCGTAGTGGAGCGGCCCGACATGAACGCAAACTAATTGTCGGATATAGACGTCGTCTTCCTCACCCTCACCTCCACCACCCTCTCCCAGACTTTCATGGTATGGCTAAGTAAGTTGATACCCCTATAATTGTTACAACACTGAATATCACCTTTGTTCTTGTACAACGGTACCACTGTACTCGACCTCCATTCATTCGGCATCCTCTTCGTCCTAAAAATTACATTGAACAACCCAGTTAACCATTCTAATCCTGTTCTACCCACACACTTCCCAAACTCAACCAAAATTTTGTTTGGCCCGGTCGCTCTACCCCTACGCATCGTACGCAACGCCGCCACGACCTCCTCCACCTTAATGCGCCTGCAATACCTAAAATCTTGGAGACTCTCTGAATGCCCCCAAGTCCCCTAGCGCTATATCATGGTCCCCCCTCCTCATTCAGAAGACCATAAAAGTACGTATGCCATTTCTGCTTAATCTGGGACTCTCCCATCAATACTCTACCATCCTTGTCTTTGATGCACCTTACTTGGTCCAGATCCCGGGCCTTCTTCCCCCTCTCTTTAGCCAGTCGAAACAACTTCTTTTTATCCCATAATTCCTTGTATAGACGGCTAAACGCTGCATTCTTAGCATCAGTGACCGCCAGCTTTGCCTCCTTCCTAGCCACTTTGTACCTCTCTCTATTTGCATTCCTCTCCTCCTCACTTGTGCTCCCTACTAATTTCGCGTACGCTACCTTCTTCGCCTCCACTTTACCTTGGACTGTGTCATTCCACCACTAGTCACCTTGGTGCCTGCCAGAAAAACCTTTCAATAAACCTAGCATCTTTCTCGCCGCCTCCTCACATACTTCGCCGTCGTCGACCATATAGTGTTCGCATCTCCACTACTCATCCAAGCTCCCACAACGGGTAACCTCCCCTCCAACTCCTGGGCTTTATCCTTGGTTAAAGCTCCCCATCTAATCCTCGGTCGGCCATGAGCATACCTCTTCTTCCTCTTCATCATAATGCCGATGTCCATCACTAAGAGCTTATGCTGAGTCGCGAGGGTCTCTCCCGGGATAACCTTACAATCCTTGCATAGCCCTCTATCACACCTTTTGAGGAGAAGGTAATCGATCTGAGTCTTCACCACCGAACTCCGGAAAGTAACCAGATGCTCCTCCCTCTTCATAAAAGTCGAGTTCGCAATCACCAACTCGAAAGCCTTAGCGAAGTACCTCGTCCGTTCCTATCCCCAAAGCCAAAGCCATCATGCACCTCGCCATAACTACCAGTAGCCGCCCTAATATGGCCATTAAAATCCCCTCTAATAAATAACCTTTCAGTGGGTGAAATACTACGCACAATCTCGTCCAAGCCCTTCCAAAAGTGCCTCTTAACCTCCTCATCCAAGACCGTTTGCGGCGCGTAAACGCTAACGATATTGAGGGTGCACTCATCGATCACCAACTTAATAAATATTAGCATATCATTCACTCGCCTAACATCAACCACAGACTCTCTAAGATCCCTATCTACCAAGATACCCACTCCATTCTTAACCCTCACGACTCAAGAGTACCATAACTTATACCCATCCGTTCCTCGTTTCCGTCCCTGCCCACCCAGTCTCATGTACACAAGCTATATTAACCTTTCTCTTTTGGAGAATCTTTGCCAACTCAATAGACTTACCCGTCAGCGTGCCTATGATCCACGACCCGATCCTCATTTACAAGCTCTCTATTTTCATCTCATCCCAACCCTTGACCCCATTCCCACCCCCTACTCACCCCCGGTACCCCTCGAGGACATGACCTTACTCTGCTATCCCACACCATAGCCACTATACCTACGACAAACTCCGGAAAACACTAACACGAACCCAAACTAAAAAATAACCGGTTGCAACTACAAATATTCTAATGATATGCTTAAAATGATGCTAACTAAATAGCCACAAATTAACTAACATAGAGAAAGAGACAAGAAAATAGAAGGTACCAACTCCCGATATAAAGAACCTAGAAATATGACTTGATGCACCCGGTGATGCTCCATTCTACTCGCCTGTATACCTCGCGCTTGCCTGGGCAGCCACAACAGTTCCCGTGAATATAACCCGGGTGCTTTGGAACCGGATGTCCATCCCTTTGTGACTGCCAAGTGGTCTGCTCTACTTTGCACGTGCACCTCCCACCCGTCACCAAACAACCACCAAAAGTGCTACCTGAAACACACACAGCATACCAGAGGACCAAGAAGAGGAGGGAACTGTCACCGGAACGATCGCCGGAAAACAGTGCCGGTCCGAGAAATAATGGTACGGTGAGGAAAGGTTTGAACAAAGGGAAACACAAAGGAGGGTGGTCTGGTTGAGTCAGAAAAGCACAAGGAAGATGAGATGGCGCCCGTGGGTCATCGGCCTAGATGCTGCTAGGGTTAAAAGAAAGAGGAAGAAAGAGAGGGACGCGGAGAGAGAGAAAGGAGAAAGAAAGGAGAGAGAAAGAGAGGGACACGGGGATAGAGAAAAGGGACGAGTGCTGGCAGCGCTGTGGGTTTGCCGGTGGATTTGCCGGAGAAGATGAAGATGTTACCATTATCGAAGAGAGAGAAAAGTTATTGTACTGCACTCTAAGGTAATTTCATCAAACATCTAGTCATTATTCATAGACTTACCAAAATTAGCCAAACACATATAAAATTGAAAAATTAAATAAATAAGATACTTTCTCTCAAAGAATTACATGCAAAAATCACGTTCCATATTTTTAAACGTGATTAGCAACATTAGATGCAAAACAAAAAGGAAATTTCATGGATGAGGTAGCAAATAAGATGATGAAATATGAAAAGAAAAAAACATACAATATTCCAAAAATCTAAGTAAAACAAGAACTTTTTCAACGGGCATAGTTGAAATTAATTGAAAACATTTGGATAAGTCAATATACAAAATTTGAGGAAGATTGGAGGTGATTTCGACTGCTTTTGTACCAAAATTCGTAAGTAAATCGAGTTTAAAATATATTTCTGCGACATATGTATCAAACATGTATCTCGCATGTATCTCACACACATGTATACATGAATATATATGTAATACACAATCGATACAAATATGATACATATCTGATACACATATCATTTTTTTCATGTCTAGTTTTAACTTCGAATTTTTAAATCAAACCACCTCAAAATTTCACCAAATCATCCCAAAACTGAAATTCAAGCTTCTTAAGATGTACCCAATCTATTCTAATAACACTCACTCAAAAGAAAGAAAGAATTTATCATTTGTTTGCTACAAATAGCTAATTGACTAATATTAGTAATATTTGGCTAATATTAGTAATATTTTATGAATTGGACAATTTTTATAATGAGCTACTTATAAATGGACATAGCTGGTAGTTTCCTAAAATTAGGAACCGTGTGGGTTGGTGTCTGGGCCGTTACGGGTTGGGGCTTACTGGGTTTAACGGGTTCGGGTTCATCCGGGTAAACAATAAACTGTAAGAGTTAGGGGTTCAAGGGGCCAGGCCGGGTTAGTGTAATTTATTTTTTTGTATTTTATATAACTATTGTAAATTATATTAATATAAAGTAAAAATATAAAGAATACAATGAAGATGGAAAAAAATTGCACTTATAAACTGCAAGTGCTACATTTATTTCAAAATTACAAAATTAAAGTTTGCATTTAACAAGTAAATTAACAAAAAGAGTAAAATTAATTTTCAAGCATAATAATACTTCAAATTAATCTAACAAACTAAACATTAAGCATAAATACGTCTAATAATTTTAAAATAACATAAATTGTCTCAAAAAAATATTAAATACGAATTTTCGGAGGGCGCTCAAGACAACTCTTCATATGCCTCCTTAAACTACATGTGTCATACTTTGGATGAAGATTTAAGACTCGACCACAGTTCTTGCACTTTACTTTTTGAACTTCTTCATTTTTTTCTATCACCTCAAAGTGTTCCCAAACATATGAGCTCACTCTAGAAGTACAAGGCATGATTTAACTTGAATTGAGAATTTGAGTTTGAGAAAAGAGAAATGAGTGAAGAAATGAAGAAGGGGAGGGGGGAAGGGGGAGGGTATTTATAGTTTTTCAAAGTATTAAATTTATAATTACAAAAGTGTTAATTTTTTTTAAGAAAGGCCCAAAAATGGGCTAATTGTGCAAATCAGCCGGTGGGCAACGACTCCTTGGCAGGTGACCGTTGCCAACGGTTAACATAGGCTGCCCAAAAAAAAAACTAGCCGTTAACCGGTCTAGGCCGATCCGGTTTAATCAGTTCTACAGTATTTTTGTTGACCGGGTTTGATTGGTCCGGTTAACCGGTTGAAAATAGGTGAACAGGCCAAACCCCCCTCTTTAACCCAGCCCCACCCCGCCCCTTATACTGGTCCGGGCCGGTTCTTGTTTCAACCAATCTGGGCCGGTCCGAAAACAGGCTGACCCAGCCCGTTAGACACCTCAAAAGTTTTATATAATGAAGTAACTTTTATTGAAGTAGCAGTTTATCTTATATACAGAGGTGAAATTACAGATATAAAGTCCTTTAATAGTACCAAATAATAAGTAGTTTCTTTCTCTATCTTTTGTAAATGATCGGTCAAGCTAAACCGTCAGACATAGCAACAACGTTTACATTTCTGGGAATAAGAAAACAAAAGAAGAAAAGGTGAAAGTCACATAAAAAGAAATGTTTTTGCAAAAATATATAAAGTACTTGGCCAAGAATGGAGACTAATCTGAATAATAGGAAATCCGTGAAAATTGAAACGTGATCCCATACTTTTTGACCAAGTAAAAAAGAAATTGCTGTTAATCAGAAATATGTGTTAAATTCCGATATCACACAGAAAAAGGCTGCTTTCTTTCTTTCTATGAAGAAAACATCAATTTCTGTTCCTGAATGAGCCCTATGTGATACCAGATGATTATACCAACAACAACAACCCAATATAATCTCACAAGTGGGGTATAGGGAGGGTAATATGTACGCAAACTTTACCCCTACCCTGAGGGGCAGCGAGGCAAATGAAAACAGGGAAATGCATTATTTCATGATCTAAGCCAAGCCATACACAGAGAGGTATTCCCTTTCTTTTCTTTCTTATAAAATTTAGAGGTTTTTCCATGTATGTGTGCATGTATATGCTTGTGCGTGTAAATACACACACACACACACATGTTTGTATGCATATAGATTTCTTCAATACCCACAAAGTGCTTTTATAATCATTGATTTGGCTTTCCTGTGATGTTTATTGGTTGATCTTTGTCCCTAATGACCATGCCAAAATAACACATACACAGAATACAGATAAATAAGGAATAATCCTAGAGCATTGCAAAATATTCATATCATGTAAAATCATTCATCTCATATAGAATTAAAATGCTTAAATAATCACAAATTGGATGCAACTCAGAAAAGATCAGAAAACAATGTATTTATATGAATAATCATCTTATAGCAAATACTATAAAAGCTTGTGCAGCTGTAACTGGTCCAAGGGATGCCTTTTTTTTACAATTACTCAGCAGACTTGCTATATTCAGCCTAAAATGACCTTAAAAGAATCAAGAATGAAACCGTCCCCATAAACTTGCTATAAAAAACCGCAGAAATGAGAGGGGGGCATATATATATGTATAATATATACCTAGGTGCTAGGACAATGAGCATCCTAGCAGCTGATGTACAGAAATTAATGGCTGGATGATATGTAGCTACTATGGTAAGGAAACGAAACCACCAAAAAGAAGGTAAAAAACAATAGAAATCAGGTAACAATATCGTTTTGGTTTCCATGAACAGTTGATTGGTGCTCATGTCTGTGCTCTTCTTGACCTTTAGATTTAGCATCTTCAGACATTGAAGCATTACTACCACAAAGTACTGGAAGATTTGAAGGTCTTTGGGAGCACCAATTTTCCGGAACACTTAGGAAATGTGTGTCGATAAACTTTCTAAATCTCTTTTTATACTCCCTTGGGGAGATGACAGTAGGAAGCTGATTCTTGGGAACCACAAGCGAGGATTTTACCCAATTCTCAAGTTGTTTGTCCCATGTGTACTGCCTGAGATAGTCAATGATGCCACAAACAAGTTCGCGGCGCTCAGTATCCACTCCAACAAGTAAAGAATAATCCATCACATTGACTGACTGTTATTCAGAAAATGATACCAGTTTAGAAGCTAAACCATAGAATTGCAAGAACGCATTGTTTATCATTAGCAGAAGTCACATGCCTTTTAGCACAATTATGATTTGGTAAAAATGAGCTACAGGTAATTTATTAGTAGGATGTCACGCAAAACTTACATTGAGGAAGCCACAGTCATTCCATACGGCTCGTTGCAAATTCCTCTTTGATCTCGTTCCAACATATAAAGGAGAGATGTTCATGTCATTCACAAAATTTTGGTCTAAAAGAACATCTCCTGCAGTATCGCCAGCTGAATTAAATCGAGCATGCAGAGCTCCTTTTAGATCATATTGCCTAGTAATATTTCTTCCAAATGAAAGGTTCTCCATCACCATGACACCATGTCTTGTCTCTTTCCCACTTTTTGTTGGCCTTACAATGACCTGCAAAACACAAAAACTGAGACCAAAATCCAACAGGAGCATTTGTACTGTTCTAATAGCCAGAAAATGAAGTTTGTAGTTGATTAACAAACCTGATAAATGCCAAGAACTTTTGCAAGGCAGGTTTGATTGCCCTTCTCGTAGCACTGTTCCATGTACTCAAAATAACTATGGCCAAACTTCAAGAACGAGTCAAATTCAGCTCTCAAGATTTCTTTGATGATAAACCGGTCATCGAGAGTTTTGGCAAACAAGGATTTACTTTTCCCACCTTTGGCATCCCACTTCCTACACCTACTTAGAGAAGCAATATAATCAACTTCAGATGGGCAACATCGACCTCGCAAACGAGAAAAATGGCTAGCATAGAGACACATAACTGAGTATTTACGCTTCCCATGCAATTTTCCCGGACCAAAGGAGATTTCAGGATGAACAACAGCAGAATTTAACATATCTAACCCATCTAAACTAGACGAGCGTGTTTGTTCTGAAACTTGGGAAGACTGAATCCCCTCTAAATCTAAAGAACTAATTGAGGAGAAATGAGGAGAAGTCAGTGAGAATAATTGCATTAAGCTTTTCGAACTCTCATATGTATTACCATCCATTCCTCCATCTTTCCTTCCATCATCCCCAAGATCTTCACACACAATTGGCAAATCCTTCAGCCTTGCTAAAGCACAAGCGATGATGCTTGAAACTTCATCTTCATAATCAGACAAAACGTATTTCTCACTTCCAATGGGAATGTGCAACTTTGCACCCTCATCGGTAACAAGTTTGTAAGCTGTAGTTTCTACCGCATGGTTTGTGATGGATCCTAATTTTGGCGGATAACCTCTCTGCAGATCCTTCATGTATTCACGCCGAATTTCAGGGAATGGAGCCCACCACCCTTTATCATTCTCAATATTGTCCAATTGAGGATCCATAGAATCTCTGCCAGTCCTCCCATCAACACTAGAAAGACTTAGTTTCTCAGACTGCAGAAGAGTGGGTGAAGGAAGATTCGATTGTAGATTATTTTCGACACTAAAATGTGAACAATTAGATTTCACTGCAGGATCCTCGACGGATAATCCATTTGCAGTTATTTTTGCTGCAGTAGATAACTCAGTAACTTCAGCAAAAGCAGATGAGAGTGATGATGAGCTTTCTTCTCTAGATCCACTAAGATTAGCATCAATAGGAATTTCTGCAATGAGAGAACCATTTGCTTCTGCACATACCAGGTTCGATTTCAGATCACATTTATGGTTCAGAAATTCACAACTTTTTTCAATGGTTTCTGTCCCGTTGTTTTCCTCTGCAGAAGAATCCTCAGTGAACTCAATATTCAGATCATGAGAATCGTCCAAAGTTATGTCACCTCTTCCCAGATTAGCTACTGCCTCATAATTAGTATCTCCTTCAACACTGCACTTTCCTTGTTGCTCTTTGTGGCTAATAGGTTCAGTATCTGGCACTGTGGATTGCTTCGGGTTAATGCCTTTGGGATCACTATCTGTATAATTAGAAGATAGCAATGAATGAAGACGGTGATCCCACACACACGCCTCAAGCAGAAGATCCAGTCGTATTCTGTTCAAGCTTAGAAATTTATAAACCACAACTTCCTGACTCCCATTCTTAACTACATTTTGTATGTCAACCTGAAATAGAATCCATATATGAGTAAAAGAAAAGTAAGTTTCTGAAACTGAAACTTAGAGACTCGATTATGATGGATAAATCTACCATGGTTGATCAAATTAAATCCTAGAACAGCAGCAAAAGGGAACTAACCTCACGCTGAGATCTCTCTTAGATACCACTATGGCAATGCCTCAATCCAACATAGTTCATCAAATAAAATACTATAAAAATAGGTAAAATCCTAGAAGGTAGCAGAAAGTATCTAACCTCAAACTGAGATCTCTCTTCCTTCAACATGTTTTCAATTTCAGAAAAATCCTTAATTGATCCTTGAAGATTTAGCGCTGTTCCAAGTCGAGACTGTACTGCCTTCAGAGCTTTTTCTACATCAAGAAACATCATAATCCCTTTCATGTGCACCTAGTTTAGGAAAGAAAAGAAATCCTAGGTCAATTTAAACAATACCACATGCAGATTCCACGTTCAGCCAAATGTACAAAAGCATGGGTACAGAAAAACAGGATCCCACAATCATAAGAGCACATACATCATCAAAGTCCTGCTTAAGAAATTCTCCTTTAACGGAACTGCTAAATTCCAGCTCCTTGGGAGGAAGAAACACGGAATAAGTAGTTACAGTAGAGTACTTGAACATAGCAACCATTCGCCCTAACCTGCACATGTTTACAGATGACATGATTATCTTCAGAGAGGACGGATGAAATACGAGAAAAATCCTCTCGTGAATCAACATGGCTATTTATCTCATAAGAAACAGATCTGACGATCAATACGAATAATGATGTCAGATCGGGGGGGGGGGGGTAATAGAAGCTTCTGATGGATAAATAGCCACTGGATACAAATGTATAAATATAACAAACTACTACTTCACAAAGAAATGAAAATGGAACTATGTTAAGTGGTCATACCCAAAGAAGTAGAGGAAATCCTTATCAAAGGAGTGACCACATGGAGACAGTCTACTAAAAAAAGGAATTTGAGAAACTGAGCTCCAAAAGAAGAACCACGTGAGCAAGTGGATCTTAACACTCTTTTTGTGGATAATGAGCTTCCACAAAAATAGAAGCTTCTGATGGATAAATAGCCATTGGATACAAATGTATAAATATAACAAAACTACTACTTCACAAAGAAAGGAAAATGGAACTATGTTAAGTGGTCATACCCAAAGAAGTAGAGGAAATCCTTATCAAAGCAGTGACCACAGGGAGACAGTCTACTAAAAAAAGAGGAATTTGAGAAACTGAGCTCCAAAAACTTTCCAAAAGAAAAACCACGTGAGCAAGTGGATATTAACACTCGTTTTGTGGATAATGAGCTTCCACTCTGGGATTTGCATTTACAGCAACGACTCCATATCCAGAGTTTCCCTTCACGTTCACCTCGCAGACCCTTGTCCATGGGAAGATGCCGAACTTGAATGGTTAGGAGCTTGTTGTGATGCGCATAATGAAAAATGTGAGCTTCAGGGGATTCTCCACAGGTCTTGCACTGCTTCTGCAGAAAAAAAAGAGCTTCTTTGTGAACAACATAAGCAAATGCTGCCTGCTCGAGAAAATACAAATTAATGCAATCCCTTTCAGCGATATTCCATTTGATAGATTTGGATTATTAAAGCCACCTCAAATGATGTGAATTTAACTGAAAGGACCTTAATGCAAAGAAAGAGTTTGAAGTGGAGAAAAGTTGAGTTATGAGCACCTGATTTAGCAAATTATCCTGCAAAAACTTTTCGAGGGGAATATCAAAATCTCGATAGAACTTAATCCGAGAAAAACGACTATGCTCACACATAGTCCCTCTTGAAGCATTCCGGCGGGACATCAGAATCAAAATACTCTCAGAATCCAATGACGATGCCATGTCATCCTTCATATGTTCTTGGTCTTCAAGCTTTTCACCAGATACTTGTGATTCCAAAGATTCTTCCTGCGGCACAAGTGGAGTATAATATTGCTCCTTTTCAGGCGCATTCACCTCATTAGAACTCGGTTTTTGTTCTGCATCATTATGATTAATCAAATCAGGCACATTAGAAACTTGAACATCAGCTTGTCCCTGATCATCTTTCGTGGCTCCATTAAAACTAAGATATGAGGACATGGATTGACGAGAGGTGGAGAAGAGAGAAAATTTATCCCCCACAATCCTTCTGACGGAGGACGAGATAGATGATAATCCAGATAGAACGACTGGGTTGTATGGCTCATATGGTAGCGAATCACTTTCTGTGTCTGACTTATGATTTATTTCTTCATGGAAGCCACTGGATATTGGAATATCAACTGTAGAAGATGAACTGGTTTCACCGACATGCTCCTTAGCATTAGATATAATTCCTTGTCCATCAGTAACCGATGGTGTTTCATTACCAAGTGTTAGATTCACCTCCTGGCTAAGAGGAAGAGTTGAGAACATTGCTTTTTGATCCAGGAGGAAAGAAGTCTCTAGGATTAAATTGTACGCCACGACAATCGTATCATCTTTGACAACACGTTTAATCTTCTTCAATTCAACATTGTTAGATCCCATTAACAAAATCTGCCCAAAAGTTAACATTCAGTGGACAACAACTAAATGCTCCGGATGTAGCAGATAAGGGATAAGGAAACACCGAGTAGACAATCCATGCGACCTTTTTATTTGAAAGGGTAAACAATCCATGCCACCTGAATAGGCTAATTCAGTAGACTCAATTGCTCGTGGAATCAAATTATCATTAATATTGATGTTCTTTTTGGTTAGTCATCCGAGCAGTACCAGATTAAGGTAACTCCATAGTTAATAGCAAAATCAGTTAGCTAAGACAATAAACTTAACAAGCTATGTTATAATTTCAAAATCTTCTGAAAAACTCGTAAATTAAGAAATAGTTTGAAGTTTTACTCAGCAAGACAAAAACGAAAGGGAAGCATCAGTCAAAATCTGGCATCAAATAGGAATTCCCAAGTATAACAGCTCCCACAATTGTTGAGTGTGTGCACGAACAATGTTACTAAAGAGAGACAACGATGTGGCAAACTGTCTTTAATTTTTCAGGAGTCATAACACCAAAGTGAATTCAGAATGCTTATTTATCAATGCATAACCACCTCCTTCAAAATGCAATCCGATCTTATAAAAGAAATCTATTTCAAAGCAACTGACGATAACCAATTATCCAATTACACAAGCTTATTATGATACACCAATTATTTCGGTTACACAAACTCATTGCCACCTTATATATGCCATGTCATCAATCTTTTTGTTTTGGATAAGTTATGCCATGTCATCAATCTTAAGAAGGATGTAACAAGGAATTTGACAGTATGGCTAATGAGCACAACAAGTGAAGATTTGTAAGGTTCACAATGCAATATTCTGTACTTTTGTAGCACATTGGAGAAAGACGCATCTCCTTCCAACTTATATTCAGAACAAGCTAACAGATAAATGCATGATCCCACTATCAGTAACACATTTGAAATCATCAATCAAAACAAAACAGAAAATAAGCACACTCACTGTACATCCCAGACGAGTAGGACAGCCCTCAATAAACATCAATGTTTTGCTAGGCTTTTTCCCGGCATCACCAGAAGTAGAATGTTCTTCTACAAACTTTTCGAAATGAAAGGAATCACACTGCATGAGCTTTTGGCCAACCAATACATCAGCAGATAATGAACCTGTGCAACGAGCAACTTTCTCCAAGCGATGTTGTTTCATATCAAAGACTAAAGTTAATCCTTTCTTCAAAATAGACTCCTGTATGCTACGAGAAACAGCATTCTCCACTAAAACCACATTCGGTTGGTATCTTTCTATCATATCGAGGATAGATTTCTCACTATCTATCTCCTGGTAACATAAATAAACAAAAAAAGACAATCACTAGCCAAAGAATATGCTCATTTTGGTGATTTGACACATCGCAGAATTGTTGTTTACCTGTTGCATGGACTCAAATGATGACAACTCACTTGAAGAGAGCCCTAGTGCACCCTGGATCAAAAGCAACCTAGGTTTGTCGTACTTCGTTGGCATGTGCTTGTGCGCAGCATGTTTTTTAAAGACCAGACCCCTGACAAAACGACTACAAAAACAAATCCGTTAAGCCTGGAGAATTTGGTGATCTCTCCATCCCAAAGTCTTAGTTTGAATAAGCACTTATCATTATAAATTTTACTATCGTACTGCATGCTACAGTGAGTGGGACCATATGAGGTTCCTATATGTATAGAAGCTTGGGTGTCTTGCATAGAAAACCATGCCTTTTTGTAAGGTTTTTCAATTTTTGGTCGTCCTTTTGAAAACCCTTTTGAAGTCTAATTGTTCAGATGCTGTTGTACCTCCGTTTTCAAAATTCCAAAAGACAGTCAATTTTTTGGAAGAGGTGCGATGACATTAATGAAAGCATGGCAGAGGAAACCAAACGAAAAAGAGAATTGATGAATGAACACTGCCTAATATCTAATTTTCCTAGGTTTGAATGAATTTGGAATGGAGTAAGTATAACATAGATAAGGGAATAGTGGCTAGAGTGATACCTTTGGCTGGGAGAACCAGTTGAAATGCATTTTATCTTCACATATTCTAAAGGGTTCATCTTTCCTTCTGTAGCATCAGGCTTCACAAATGAAGCAGCTTCCCATGACAAGGATGTGATTATATCAACCCAGTTATCACCTTCTTTCCCCGAAGTGGCGACACCAACAGATTTAAGAAGGTCATTAACAAGGGCCTTAAGCTTCCCATTCATTACTTCTTGCAATGCCTTTTGCCTTTCCTCTTTAAACTTATAACTACCAAAACCTTCTTCACCAAAGCCGATTAAAGATGCAGGCCTGCCCCAATTCCGCCCATCACCACATTCATCATCGTAGTCGTCATAATTAGCCACACTGCCCTCAATATCATCATCATCATCTTCTGGTTCTGGGGGCAGCCAGAACTGGGCATCAAATTCATCATTACAAGAGGTTCCAGCTTCGTCATCATCATTTCTTTCCCTTTTAGTATCCTTGGGTTCCTCAGAATTACCACTTCTCGTTTGTTCTACATCCCTTCCTATGCATGTAGCAGAACTAGAATCTTCTTGACTGCTGTCTGTACTACATTCATCTACATAAACCCTGATAAAAAACCAAAAGGGGAATCAAGTCAAAATAAGTAGGCTCATTCATTATTCAAACCAGAACAGCCTCTCTACTTAACCTCCAGCTAAGAAAAACAATAACATAACTAATTACAACTAACCTCCCATCTGTGTTTGCATCAACTGAAAACTCACCTGAATGGTCACAAAATAAGGAATCAGCTTAAAGTGTATGATAATGTAACTAATATGTCAAAGTATGAGATAAAGAAAGGAGAGCGTACTGCAACATGAGCCATAGCTGTTTATGCTTTGTAATGAAGCAGCTGGATTGATCATCAGACTTGTATTCTCTTGTGTTCCGCTGCAAAATTGGCACAATTGTTCAGGATCCCTGCAAAACTTTAAGGAATTTCCACTTTCCAGTTTTTCCATGCTTCCA
>JASVEL010009923.1:0-40375 GCA_032618575.1 Nicotiana noctiflora
TCGAGCCGGCAGCTTCCAATGGTCATACGTTCATTCTGGTAGCCATTGACTATTTTACCAAATGGGTTGAAGCTAAAACGTTCAAGTTAGTGACCAAGAAATCGGTGGTGGATTTTGTGCATTCCCATATCATCTGTAGATTTAGGATCACAAAGATGATCATCACGGATAACGGTGCCAATCTTAATAGTGGTTTGATGAAAGAAGTATGTCAACAGTTTAAGATTACACACCGTAATTCCACACCATATTGTCCCAAGGCGAATGGAGCCGTTGAAGCAGCCAACAAAAACATAAAGAAGATATTGAGGAAGATGGTAGAAGGATCCGGGCAATGGCATGAAAAGTTACCATTTGCACTGTTGGGTTATCGCACTACTGTTCGTACTTCAGTAGGTGCAACTCCTTATTTGTTGGTATACGAAACTGAAGCAGTGATACCGGCAGAGGTCAAAATTCCCTCCCTTCGGATAATCACTGAGGCTGAGATTGATGATGATGAATGGGTCAAAAGCCGATTGGAACAATTAAGCTTGATTGACGAAAAGAGATTGACAACGGTATGTCATGGCCAGTTGTATCAAAAGAGAATGGCAAGAGCATATAACAAGAAGGTACGTCCTAGAAAATTTGAAGTGGGACAGCAAGTGTTGAAAAGAATTCTGCCACATCAAGCCGAAGCAAAGGGCATGTTCGCCCCGAATTGGCAATGGCCTTTTATTGTGACTAGGGTGTTATCCAATGGCATGCTATGTCTGACAAATATCGAGGGAAGATGCATCCATATGACTATCAATTCTGAAGCAGTCAAGATATATTATATATGTTTCTTCGATTGTAATTATTGATTATTTGTTTGTTTGTTTGTACTTGGCATTTATCGGAGAATGAAATGACAGAGGCAATTTTTTCTACTACCCAAACACTTTAACCCTTGCTTTCCCCCTTTGAGCCTTAATTATTCTTTCGTACCCCTCTTTTGGAATCGTTAATAAAAATATATAACAAAACAGAAAAAGAAAACAAAGAAAAGTCACAAGAAATATAAAGGAATCGAGTGAACTATGTTCGACCTGATTCCTCAAAGAGGATACGTAAGCGCTTCATGGCTCGGTCATAGTGTAACAAAAATCAAAGATAACCCGAGCAATGTATAAGTTATATTCTTTTAGAAAAAGTGTGATTCCGAAAGTTGTAATGTTCTACCCATTAAGGTTATATCTGTTCCTTTAGACCCATATACAAAGAACCATATTGATGTCCAGAAAAGACCTCCCGATCAGTATCCGAGAGGTGTCGAGTCATGCAAAGGAAAGCCAAGAATAACACACTGATCCCCGACTGAATAAGGATCACGATATGAAGGAATTGGTAGCCAAGGGAACTCCCAGTAGAGAAAATTTTATTGATAACACTCCAGTCCCTAGTAGATAAAGAAACAAAATGAGAGAGTCTTATCGGTGAAAACCTTCACGGGCACCATAAGACGACGAAAGCGAGAGAAACAAAATAAGAGAGTCTTACGGTGAAAACCTTCACAGGCACCATAAGGCGACAGGAGTTTGAGGGAAATGAGAGAGTCTCATTAGTGAAAACCCCTCGAAGGGCACTATGAGATCTCGAGGTAAGATTGTCGAAAAGTGTCCGCATTCGGCAAAGAATTGGATGCATGTTTATCCACAACAATATGAGGCCATTAGAAAATTGATTGATACAAATAGACTGGGTTGATTAATCCAAAAATGCATGACATGATCCTTGGATTGGTTATACCATTCTGATAAGTTATTTTCCTTTTGTTCTTCCCAACATTTGTTTAGAAAGGCTTTTCTTTTTACTTTTGTAGTCGTCATTTTTTTGTTGTTGTTTAAAAACATTCTCTTAAGCAATTTGTTGTTTTGAGAAGGAATTTTTCAGGGCTTACGACCAGTCTCCAAAATGGTGCAAAGCAAATGGGATTAGGCACAAGATGAGGCAATAAGATGAAAATATGTTTTGTTGTAGGACCAAAACGATAGGTTGGTCTGAAGCTTCGGTGGAAGTACACAGTAGGTTGGAAAACAATAGTGGAGGAATCGTGATAATAATTATCATCGGGAAGAAGGTGATTCCCGAGTAGATTATCGACTGAGAGGATCAGACAACATAGACTAAAGAAGGGAAAAGAAAAGAAAAAAAAGCATATGCGGCAAGAATATCATCACCAGCAAATAACAGCATTCCCCAACAAGTTCAGGGAGCATAGAGCAAGGAAAAGAGAAAAGAAAAACCATCCCCAGCAGTAGTGGCATGACCACTTGCCATATTTTAAACTAACAAAATTTTCTTTAATTTGAAGCAGGAAAAGGAAAGGTTATTGGCGAAGGAAAGACATGCCACAAGGAGTGAATTTGTTTTATTCTCTTTTTGCAAAAATTTTCTTGAATCAAATACCCACTTAAGGAAGATGGAAGATAAACACAAGATTGTGAAGGAAATGGAATTCCCAACAACTTAAGGAAAAAAGCGATGCGAAGTTTTGGAGAAAAGCAATCTTGAGAGAAGCGAGATAACCCGAGTTTTAAGGATAAGTGATCTTTGAACCAATGTTATCACCAGCAATGTTGTGACAAGGAAAGCAACAAGTGTTATGGAAGAAGTCATATCCCCGACGGACAAAACACAAAAATGAGATGCGGAACAGATAAAGCAAAAGGTCAGTGTCATACCCAGCAATTTTCGGAAGAATAAAGCACCAGTTTTGAAAAAATGAAAAGTCCTCAGCAGTGTTATATCCAACAACTTTCAAAGGAGCGAAACGCAAGTTTTGAAGGATGTTTTGAAAGAGGAAATAAGAAAAGGGATTCCCCAACAGCGTTATCCTCAACAGTGTAATCCCCAGCTGATAACATTTTAATCCCCGGCAAATATTGAGAGAAAATAAAAGTTTTGAGGGAAGTAAAAAGGAGGGGAAGAAAAGAGATTTCCCCAGCGGTCTTACCCCTAACAAGTAAGTAAATAATTCCGATAGTATTATCCCCGGCAATTGAGAGGGAAGACAACACGAGTTTTGAGAGAAGCCATTCTGAAATAGGGTAATTTAGGAAAAAAGAAATGTTTTAGGAGGCAAAAGGAGACGACGGTAATAGAATGCAAGTGAAATTGTTGCTGAAGTCAGGTGCCCGCCTGAAGAACGGAAAGGCGTTATCATTTTAAGTGGAAGTTTAAAATCATTGTTGAAGTTAGGTGCCCGCCTGAAGAACGGAATGGAAATTTATTTTCGAAGTTTGTTGTTGAAATCAGGTACCCGCCTGAAGAACGGAAAGGCGCTATCAATTTAAGTTGAAGTTTTAAATCATTCTTGAAGTTAAGTGCCTGCCTGAAGAACGGAATGGCAATTTATTTTTGGAGTTTTTTGTTGAAGTCAGGTGCATGCCTGAAGAACAAAAAGGTGTTATCTTTTTAAGTGGAAGTTTAAAATAATTGGTGAAGTGAGATTCCCGCCTGAAGAACGGAATATCAATTTATTTTCGGAGTTTGTTGTTGAAGTCAGGTACTCGCCTGAAGAACGGAAAGGCGTTATCTTTTTAAGTGGAAGTGTTAAATCAGTGTTGAAGTTAGGTGCTCGTCTGAAGAACGAAATGGCAATTTATTTTCAGAGTTTGTTGTTGAAGTCAGGTGCCCGCCTAAAGAATGGAAAGGCGTTATCTTTTTAAGTGGAAGTTTAAAATTATTGATTGAAGTTAGGTACCGCTCCTGAAGAATGGAATGGCAATTTATTTTCAGAGTTTGTTGATGAAGTCAGGTGCCCGCCCTAGGAACGGAAAGGCATTATCTTTTTATGTGGAAGTTTTAAATTATTGTTGAAGTCAGGTGCCTGCCTGAAGAATGGAATTACATTTTATTTTTTAAGTTATGGTTGAAGTCAGGACCTCGCCTGAAGAACGGGGTGGCGTTTTATTTTCCAAGTTGTTATTGAATTTAGGAGCCCACCGGGAGAGCGGAAAGTCATACCTTTTTAATTCAAGAAGTTAGTAACCCGCTGGGAGAGCGGAATATTACAACAAAAATCCCCAGAAAAAGTCCAAATTCAGAAATCAGAAGGAAGGAAACATTGGTCAGAAAGAGGTAGTTCAAGCTTCGAAGGAAAAATAATTCGAAGGTCACAAGAAATAAGTAAGCAATTCAAGTTCGTCAATCAAAAGAAGCCGATAGCTTAAGAAGAAACATCAGAGGAAACACAAGAGCAAGCAAGGCAACAAGAAACACATGAGGCACAAGTTGAAGACATAGATAATATTTTACAATTCATGGAATATAATTTAGTCTAGCTTCTTATTTTCTTTCAGCATGGTGTAACAAGGAGGTCAGTAAGCAGCAGTAGCAGCAGCAATAAAAGTAGCAGCAAAAAAACAGTTCCACGGTAGTCCCAGCTACCAAAACTTCCTGAACTACATTGACCTGATTCAATTTTAGGCAGGGATACGTAGGAGGCCTCCCAGCTACCATCGGTCAAATTTTTCAAAAATGCTTCACACGGAGTACTCAAATGGGCAAAAATCGCTCGTATCCGCTCACTTATCTTGGCAGGAAAACTCTTTATGTTTCCGGGCAATGAGGGGCAGCTATGAGCATGTGATTTTTGCCTTATATAAGAATTACTCCCAAAAATTCAAAAAAAAAATAATAAAATAGTTTTATGTTGTTTGTTATTTTTCTCTTATTATTTGCATTTGTCTGCGCACGTTTATTTGTTAAATTAATAAAAAAAAGAAAATTTTGTTGCATGTGCATTTATGATTTTATTCTACCGTTAGGGGTAGTTAATTTGTTTTAGAAAAATGAAAAGAAAATCACCAAAAATATGTATTTGTTGTAATTTTTGTCATTTAATGTAAAATTGTGTGGTTTTTGTTTTTTAAGTAGTGTTTAATATTGTGTGTTAATTATTAGGGGGTTAATTTATATTATACTAAGTTAGTTTTGGGTTTTTACAATTTAATTTATGGATTTTGGTAGTTAGGAATTGAAAAGAAAATTAATAGAAGAAAAAGAAAAGAGTGAAAAAAGACAACAATTCGGAATTGGGCCACATTTTCTTAAACAAAATAAAGCCCAAACAAATCTCTCATTCCATGTCCAGGCGACCCCTCTCTCAGAACAGCAGAACGCCGTAGTATGATGGTTATACTACGTTGTTTCGAGTACAATAGATCACGGCCATCCATTTGATCATGACCCAACAACTCAAAATACCCCTTTATATCCATTAATCTAACCCGACCCACTTGATCGAACGAGTAGGATCTAATCCCCACTTAAGTATATATTCCTAACCTATCACCCCACGCCCCCTAAGCTAGGCCCCTCTCTCATTTTTGTCTCTCTGATTTCAGAGATCAAATGAAGCCCTTCCCATGAAACCCTAGCCGCCACCCCACTCCATCGCCCAAAATCTGGTGGCCTCTTCTCCAACCACCACCAAAATAACACCCCAGACTCCCCTCCACCTCCACATTCCAAAGCTCCAAACCATTTCCCTGAAATCATCCTAGGGTTTCTCGAATTTTAGATCAAATAATGAAAAATTAGATTTGGCTAGGATACGATGGTTTCGAGTTTGAGATGGACTTTATCCATATGTTTTCAAGCAATAAAACATGGTTAAAGTCTGTCTTAGCCTGAAAATAGGAAGATTTTCGGAGATTTTTTGTTTGAGTCCTGATTCGAGTAAGTCTCCTATTTTTCAATTTTGTTCGTTTGTTTTTTTTTCCTGATTTTATTCATTTATTTTGTTCATCTTCTTCTATAATTCTTTAGATCATATGAATTTCATATGAATTTTTTGCTAGAAAATTTGAACCTGACCAATAATCTAAGGACCAGTTTCTTTAGTTTGAAATGTCTGATTATTTGTGTTATTAATCTTTTGTGCAGTAGATTGCCTTGGAACCATTTGAATTGTTGGTTGTGTTTTCTGGTTTCATAGCTTAGAGAAGTTTAGATGGTGTCGGTCTTAACCCGTTTGATAGGTTTGGATAGATAACACAGGATTTAAAGAGTTTAATTTGAGAATGGAAGCTTAACAAATTGTTGAGGATCAATGTATGCCAACACTGGTTGTCAGGGCATGCCTGGATTAAAATATAGGCTACCCATACTAGTTGAATTAACGAATGGGAAAATGGTTTATTTGGTTGGCATAGTGTCTTTAAGGGTGGGAAATCAGAGAATAACATGGTTTTTAAAAAAGTAATTAAAAAGGGAGTATAATTGACATCTTTAAGAGCTGAAAATCAGAAGCAGATGAGGGTCAAAATAAGGGGTAAATGATACATGTGCTAAAGGAATAAACAGGCTGAAAAGTAAAAACTTTCTATAAAAAATGGTTCAATATGAGTCTTTAAATAGACAAACACATACATTCTGATTGGGGGGGGGGAGCTAAGGCTGTCAACCTAAAAGAGTTTGAAAGTTTTAGAATTCAGAGAGAAACATAGAGAGGGAGACAGAAGAGAGGCATTCTGAAAAACAAGTACACATACATAACACTGTCACATTGAAAAGATTTTGATCTTGAAAAAATTTCAAGTCATTATTAGGCAACTCAAATCCCTATAACACGGTTACATTAGTCCCAAAAATCAGAAATAGTGGAGCTTTCTCTGTTTCTATTTTCAATCTTGAGTGTTCATGTTTGTTTGAAAGGTGCTGTTGAGATCATTTAAGTCTTCTGTTGGTTTGCTACTTGTTTTTCTGGAGTTGCTGTGGTTTTCTTAAGTCATTTGTTGTTTGAATTATCCCTGGAATTCCCATTTGCTACTGTTGCTATTATATTTGATGTGTTGTTTGTGTTACTGCACTGCTGACTGCAATTTTTAATCAAAACCACTTCGGAACTATTTTGGATTGATTTAGTTGGTAGTTGAACATGCTGTAGTTTCATTGTGACTAATATTTTGCTAGCTAAGCATTCCGTCTGAAGTTAAATCTGAAATGGTGCAGCTATGTAACTGATTTGAACTGGTATGTAATATTCATGTCATTTATGGTTTTAAGTCTAGCATGTATTTGTATAAATTCGTATGTTACTAGTTAATATAGTAGGTCACCAATGATTTGTCTCGTTGTTATGTAGTCAGATTTGGAATAAAGAATGACTCAGTTTATCTATGCTAGTATTAGTAAAAGAATCAAGTTAACTAGGATGTCCAAACTGAAATTTGTTTGCAATTGATAAACTGGAAACTAACAACTCGAACGTGGTTAGGGAAATTAATTTGCTGCAAAGAGTTTGTTATGGGATTCCTGAACAATTGGTTCAAGGTAAAATGAATGCATTTTCTTACCATGATACACATTCTTAAGCTTCCTCTATATTTTGAGTAGTCTTTGAGTTCGTTAGATGAGATATTTGAACCACTTTGTGTTAATATCCATAGACATTTGGTTTAGACTTTTGCTTTAGTGATCAGCTACCACAAGCTGGGCACCGATACTCAACTGGACGGTCCAAGTATGGCTTAATTATGTGACCATTTTTTATACTGATTTGGAACACAGTTTCGTGGGCTCAAACTTGTTCATTTATTAAACAATTTCAACAAATTAAGCCTTTTTCTTTATTTTTAGAGAAACAAGAAATAGAAAATCATAGTCACGTTAGGATTTCCTTTTAAATAAAATATGAGATGATCCTTGCCAAATAGAAATACATAAATTGCGAAACTCTCAATAAATGCTATATATAATACTTAGAATTCGGTTGACCGTTTAGCGAATTACATGGTCTGCCCCAAAAATAATGAATGCGTAGTTGCTTTAGGCGCGTATTTGAACAATCTTACCTTCCTAAGTATGGATGCACATTTATGTGACCCAAATCCAAATCTCAATGGAGTCAAAATGTATTGACAACCACGGGTGCACTGGTGCGACGCGGTTCGAGATGCACTTTTCATGACGTTGAAATTCTTATAACAATAATAATAATCAAAGCGGTTAAAAAGTGAAAAATGCACATAGGATTGAGCATGTACTAAAATCTGATAATTAAGCCAAATATAGTAGTTGAGCGACCGTGCTAAAACCAAGGATCTCGGGAATGCCTAACACACCTTCTCCTGAGTTAACAGAATTCCTTATCCGGATTTCTAGTTCGCGGACTGTAATACAGAGTCAATCTTTTCCTCGCTTCGAGATTTAACCGGTGACTTGGGAAACCATTAATATCCCAAGTGGTGACTTTGAATCCTTAATAAATGAATCTCGTGTTGATCGTCTTTTAATTAGAAAAACTCCTTTTACGCCCTTGCGGGTGCCGGAAAAAGAAGGTGTGACAGTCGCCACACTATTAGTGACTTAAATTAGGGGATTCAGTTATACTATTTTCTTTATTTTTATCATCTCCTCTTAACCATAATAACTTAATTGTAATATTTAATCAATTCCTCTATATATAGACGACAATGAAAGGAACGAATCACAAATAAGGTTTGGCTTTTCTGAAATAGTAGACGAGTCGAATGAATTTGTTTTAAATGCTCAAAGATATTTGTGTTTCCTAAATTATTCCCACGAAGTAATGCAAGTGTGATGACATGATAGGTCATCTAGAGTTTCAGAACCTAATTCTGTATTTCGAAGCCTCAGATACCTTATTTTAGCCTTCCCATGTTTGTATACAAAGTCCGGATGTTTTCTGGAAAGCTATTATGTTAAAAATTGATATACTATGAAATTTTGCCATAAAAATCTATTTGAGTTGATTTCAATCAATGTTTTGAGCAAACAGATATGGATCCGTATTTTGACGATTTTTGAGGGTCCAAATCATGATTTGAGACTTGGGTGTATGCCTCGAATCAAATTCAGATGACCCTCACTCTAGTTATCATATTTTGTTGAAAATTTTAAGTTTGAAGGATTAATGAATCTAAAAGTTTGACCAATATTTGACTTTATTAATATAGGGTTCGTATTTTAGTTCTAAAATCCGTTACATGTCCATTATTATATTTCTGACGTGTATGTCAAATTTGGTGAGAAACAGAGTTGGCTTGACGTGATTCGAACTTCTAGTGGTTAAAATAGAAGTTCATGAGCATTTTTGAAAAATTTCATTTGAATTGGTGTCTGATTCGTAGTTTTAGGTGTTATTTTAGCGATTTGATCGTGCGAGCAAATTCGTATGATGTTTTTGGACTTGTGTATCCAAGCCTGCACTACTATTGAATATCGAGGATGATCGGTGTAGTTTTACCCAACTCCAACTAGGTCGTGATTGAATCCACAAGGAGTGAATTTGTTTGGAATGAGATTTATATCCAAGTCTAGATGCGGGTTTTTTCTCATAATTACACTTCTACAGATGGTTGGTTTGTTTGCTACTTCTACTTCTATTCTATAGCATGCAATATTTGAAACTAAGTATAATATTTTTTTTGTTGATTTTCAAGGGTTTAAAGGGACTAATGTAGTGACTTCCACCTAGGTGGATATCTAACGGGTAGAAAGAATCGAGGGCAATCATGTGATTAATTGGGGTCGTAATATAGCAATCACACCCGGGTACTCACTCTATACATCTTGGTAGTTTGAGTGATTTTGCCAAATTTTGCTTTCTCAAGCCAAATGGGTATTCATGCAACTCAAGTGATTTTAGTTCAAGTCGGGTATTATCATCTCTAGGTTTAACCATTTAATTGGGCTATCAATTTCTTGAGTTCACCCTAATTTCTTGTTAGCCTAGTTTTCCTTGACTTTATCCATCTTTCTCAAGTAGAGACTAAGTCATAAAAGTATAAATCAGTATTTGCAACCACTAATTCAATAATTCTAGCAAGAACTAGGCTAAATACGACTAACCCAACACATCCAATCCCTAAAATTCAAGACCCATCAAATACCCATACTAGGGTTGGATCACAAGCCTAGCTATGGATTTAGATACTCATAAGAACAACCGAAATCAAAGATAAAGTAAAGATAAAATTCATAACACATGATTAAAAGATGAAAATCTAATGTTGAGAGATAATTCTAGTACAAAATTGCGCAAAGTAAAATTTTCAGTCGTCTCACATGCTCAACAAAAACAAAACTTAACCTAAAAACGCCAAAAATATCTATTTATATTAAGTTGAAACTTCTGAACAAAAATATCCATGCGGAGGTTTTGTGACCGCGTAATCCTCACTGCGGACGCACTCTTGCTTTCATGGCACGCATAATACGGACCACAGTATCCACATTTTTAACTTCTGGATCTAGGTCGAGGTTTGTTTTGCAGCCTGCATAATTTCTACACGGTTGCGTAGTGGATTTTTGTGGCCGCATAATTTTATAACCAAAATATCTTACCAACAATGACTGATTTCACAATGCATAAACATAACCATGTGATTTATTTACTAACAAGTTCATAATTTATATTTACAACGCCCCATACATATACATAGGCCACAATCCCACAGCTTACATGTCTACGGAGCCTCTAGGATACAAAAAGGGAAATACAATACTTGCCGGTAACAAGGCTCCGGCTATACCTTTCAAAACCAAAATGAAATTCTAAACAAAAGTGGTGTGAACCACACAGGGCCCCGAGGAAGAAAAGGGGCTTACCAAAGCGGACAGTGAAAGATGAAGGATACTACTGCCGATGAGCTGAAGTGCCTGCTACTGATCCACCTACAATCATAACACGAATGTAGCGTCCCCGGCAAAAGGGACGTCGGTACACTTGAATTGTACTGGTATGTATGGACAAACTTTGTCCCAAGTAAACTCAAGCCATTAAACAAGAATCACCGTGTTAAGACAGCCAATAGATTACATCAAGAAGTCAATTAAGCTAACTAACCATGTTTCCAACCTTTTACTCATTTCAGATAAGCCTCAACACAAGCACGTTTAAAGTCCACAAATAGAACAACAACCAATCAACCACATAAATTGCAAGTAGTCAAACATAGGGGCAATCAGTGCCCCCCAGGTTGCAAACTCTCCTGCTGTCTCCTTTCACAATTTCACATTATTGATTTTTGTATCAATTTTCAATAGCGATTTCGATCGCTTTCCATCCTTATTGCCCGTGACCACCCTTATTACCTCGGCCACCCTTATCACCCCAACCCACACCTTATTTCACCACGTTGCGGCGCGCAACACGACCCCGCCTTACGGTTGAAAACACAACAATTTCAAACAGCAGATAAGGTACTACACACAATTTCAACAAGTTCGAAATAAGCAACTTGCACATTGTTTCATGTTCTCAATTACTTCTCAAGCCAATATCACAACCAAGTTACAATGTTTCCACATTCAAGAATATTCACACATGTATATTCAACAATTTTCCATAATTCAAGTGTTTCATCTCTTTCCACAATAAACCAATTCTCAAGTGTTTCGTTTTCTTTTCCACAAGGTGCCATATAGGCCATCATAATCATTATTCACAAATTCTTTACCCAATTCAACTCTCATTTACCTTTCGGTTCATATTTCATACCACAACACTCATAGTTCAACAACAACTTTGAATATCCAACAACAACATCAAATAATCACATACAATTTCTCAAATCAACACATGCCAAACAATTTTACACATAAGGGCGATTTCACAAGAATCAAAATTAGCCATACATACCTGGTGATGAGTTTTCTTCCTACTTTATGCTTACCCAAGATATCCTACTCTTGCCAACCTTGTTCTTGAAGACTCTTACTTCTACTCACTTCTTTTTACTAGAAATCAAGTTCAATAATCATGCATGAGTGTAAAAATTCTATTTTTTTAAAAGCTATTATATGAAAACCTCTCTTTACCCAATTAAAACTGAAAATCAAAGAAAATAGTTAGGGTTTTTACCTTGAAAATATTGGGGAAGTTGAATCCTTGCCCTAGAATCACTTTGAATTAAGATGATTGGAACAATCTTTCAAGATGAAGAACTTCTCTCTCTAAAAACCCTCTCTTCTCTCTCTAATTTTGGTAAAATGATTTGAGAAAATGAGGGTGAAAGGCGTTATATTAAAGAAGAGATCGGGTCAAAATGTTACAAAATCTGGGTCGGGGTCAATTATGCGGTGCACTATGCGACCGCAGAATCAACATGCGGTCCGCATAGTGACCGCAGAATGGCCTCAAAGTTATGCAGGTTCTGTTAAGGAATGCGGTCACTATGCGGACCGCATGTTGATTCTGCGGTCGCAAAAGTGCACCGCAGATTTGACATGCGATCGCATATCGACCTCACTTTTGACACGATTTTGGGCAACTCTCTGGAACGATTTGCGGCAAGAATGCGGTCCGCATGTCAGGTTTGCGGTCGCATTCTTGATCGCATATTTGACACTTTTCTGGAAAACTTTATTCTCTACATTTTTGACACTTAAATCACTACCAAAGGTCCGAACCGCGGCGAGCAAGCTCGCCGCGAAGAATTCTACGCATTCCTAACACATTATTCGGACCATGACACCACAGCTACTAGGTTTTATGCACAAATATTTTACGCGGACCACAATATCCGCATTTTTAACTTCTGGATCTAGGTCGAGGTTTGTTTCGCAGTCTGCATAATTTCTACACGGTTGCGTAGTGGATTTTTGTGGCCGCATAATTTTATAGCGGACCATACGCCTTACTTTTGCTTGAAATGTGAACTCTCTGAATCTAAGCCATTGCGGTTCACATAATTCCAATTGCGGACGCGGTGAGACTTACGCTGCCACACATTTCTGGCGCAAACCTCACTTAACATTTGGCCTTAAAATGTAATCTCTAATTCTTTAGTTATTGGACCGTGTATTTGTGATCGCGGTCGCGTTGTGGCTTTTGTGACTACCCAATATTTGTGTGATCTGTGTTTCAGATCTCCTGGGCCAGTCTTGGTTTTTTCCCCAAATTTGACTCCTTTATGAGTTGATTATATTTTCTTTGGCTCATTTTGATCAATTCCTGCAAGCAAGCATATTACATTAGTTTTCGGGAATACGTTCATGCATTTTAGGCCCAAAATGCAATTAAATGAGAGCAAATAATATGTTAAATTCCCACTTATCAACTCCCCCAAACTTAAATGTTTGCTTGTCCTCAAGCAAATAAGGTGATTCTCAACTCTTATAAGACAAAACAGAAGGATATTTAAGTTGCCCTAATGTGAATCAATCATGTATCAATTAGGACTAATATTTACCCTCAACACAAATAAATTATCAATAACACAAAACCTTTTGGGTACCATAGTTCTAATGCGACACTAGATCATCAAGAGTTGACTTAATTCACCAAGGAAGCTCGCTCTATTACGTAGGTCATTGTGATACCCAAACTCTTCCTCCTCTACTCTCCATAAGCAAATTTCACTTTAGATTGTAACACTCAAAACAAAGATTGTGGAGAAGTACGCTCATCTCTTTCAAAGGAATATCACAAGTCCAGTTCTAAGTACCATAAGCTTTCTTGGGATCCCTACTTTCCTATCTTATTCACTTTCTTTTTGATATGTTTCTTTTTGGTTTTTCTTATGCTCTCTTTTCTTTATTTATTTTTGTTCTTTATACCCTTTATCACTTTCACATTCCTTGTCTCTCCCCCAATCTTATGCTATTTCTACTTGTCTATGATTGACTTGTCTATGATTGGGTGCCAAGAGAGGGTCACTCAACTCTAAATTATATAGGGTTTTTGCGGGAATGTAATGAAGTATTTTGGATCAAGGTAGGACTTATTGGCATATGATTGTTTCATCTTTCCTTAATCACTCCATTTTCTCATTTCAGCCCATACTTTCTTGACTCTTTGAGTCATTTTCTTTTCCTTAGAGGAACTAAAGAGATACACTGTCACTCTTTCTTGCTCATAATGATCATTTTTCTCCTTTTCTAATCATTACATGCCTTTGATCATTACTTTCTTTGAATCCCTACTTTCCTATCTTATTCACTTTCTTTTTGATATGTTTCTTTTTGGCTTTTCTTATGCTCTCTTTTCTTTATTTATTTTTGTTCTTTATACCCATTATCACTTTCACATTCCTTGTCTCTCCCCCAATCTTATGCTATTTCTACTTGTCTATCAAGAATCACTTTCACATTCCTTGTCTCTCCCCCAATCTTATGCTATTTCTACTTGTCTATCAAGAATGATAAGGAAAGATTGGGTACCAAGGCGGTGGTGGATTTTATGCATTCCCATATCATCTGTAGATTTGGGATCCCAAAGATGATCATCACAGATAATGGTGCCAATCTTAATAGTGGTTTGATGAAAGAAGTATGTCAACAGTTTAAGATTACACACCGTAATTCCACACCATATCGTCCCAAGGCAAGTGGAGCCGTTGAAGCATCCAACAAAAACATAAAGAAGATATTGAGGAAGATGGTAGAAGGATCCAGGCAATGGCATGAAAAGTTACAATTTGCACTGTTGGGTTATCGCACTACTGTTCGTACTTCAGTAGGTGCAACTCCTTATTTGTTGGTATACGAAACTGAAGCAGTGATACCGGCAGAGGTCAAAATTCCCTCCCTTCGGATAATCACTGAGGCTGAGATTGATGATGATGAATGGGTCAAAAGCCGATTGGAACAATTAAGCTTGATTGACGAAAAGAGATTGACAACGGTATGTCATGGCCAGTTGTATCAAAAGAGAATGGCAAGAGCATATAACAAGAAGGTACGTCCTAGAAAATTTGAAGTGGGACAGCAAGTGTTGAAAAGAATTCTGCCACATCAAGCCGAAGCAAAGGGCATGTTCGCCCCGAATTGGCAATGGCCTTTTATTGTGACTAGGGTGTTATCCAATGGCATGCTATGTCTGACAAATATCGAGGGAAGATGCATCCATATGACTATCAATTCTGAAGCAGTCAAGATATATTATATATGATTCTTCGATTGTAATTATTGATTATTTGTTTGTTTGTTTGTACTTGGCATTTATCGGAGAATGAAATGACAGAGGCAATTTTTTCTACTACCCAAACACTTTAACCCTTGCTTTCCCCCTTTGAGCCTTAATTATTCTTTCGTACCCCTTTTTTGGAATCGTTAATAAAAATATATAACAAAACAGAAAAAGAAAACAAAGAAAAGTCACAAGAAATATAAAGGAATCGAGTGAACTATGTTCGACCTGATTCCTCAAAGAGGATACGTAAGCGCTTCATGGCTCGGTCATAGTGTAACAAAAATCAAAGATAACCCAAGCAATGTATAAGTTATATTCTTTTAGAAAAAGTGTGATTCCGAAAGTTGTAATGTTCTACCCATTAAGGTTATATCTGTTCCTTTAGACCCACATACAAAGAACCATATTGATGTCCAGAAAAGACCTCCTGATCAGTATCCGAGAGGTGTCGAGTCATGCAAAGGAAAGCCAAGAATAACACACTGATCCCCGATTGAATAAGGATCACGATCTGAAGGAATTGGTAGCCAAGGGAACTCCTAGTAGAGAAAATTTTATTTATAACACTCCAGTCCCTAGTAGATAAAGAAACAAAATGAGAGAGTCTTATCGGTGAAAACCTTCACGGGCACCATAAGACGACGAAAGCGAGAGAAACAAAATAAGAGAGTCTTACGGTGAAAACCTTCACAGGCACCATAAGGCGACAGGAGTTTGAGGGAAATGAGAGAGTCTCATTAGTGAAAACCCCTCGAAGGGCACTATGAGATCTCGAGGTAAGATTGTCGAAAAGTGTCCGCATTCGGCAAAGAATTGGATGCATGTTTATCCACAACAATATGAGGCCATTAGAAAATTGATTGATACAAATAGACTGGGTTGATTAATCCAAAAATGCACGACATGATCCTTGGATTGGTTATACCATTCTGATGAGTTCTTTTCCTTTTGTTCTTCCCAACATTTGTTTAGAAAGGCTTTTCTTTTTACTTTTGTAGTCGTCATTTTTTTGTTGTTGTTTAAAAACATTCTCTTAAGCAATTTGTTGTTTTGAGAAGGAATTTTTCAGGGCTTACGACCAGTCTCCAAAATGGTGCAAAGCAAATGGGATTAGGCACAAGATGAGGCAATAAGATGAAAATATGTTTTGTTGTAGGACCAAAACGATAGGTTGGTCTGAAGCTTCGGTGGAAGTACACAGTAGGTTGGAAAACAATAGTGGAGGAATCGTGATAATAATTATCATCGGGAAGAAGGTGATTCCCGAGTAGATTATCGACTGAGAGGATCAGACAACATAGACTAAAGAAGGGAAAAGAAAAGAAAAAAAAGCATATGCGGCAAGAATATCATCACCAGCAAATAACAGCATTCCCCAACAAGTTCAGGGAGCATAGAGCAAGGAAAAGAGAAAAGAAAAACCATCCCCAGCAGTAGTGGCATGACCACTTGCCATATTTTAAACTAACAAAATTTTCTTTAATTTGAAGCAGGAAAAGGAAAGGTTATTGGCGAAGGAAAGACATGCCACAAAGAATTGGGTAGAAAATATTCTCTTTTTGCAAAAATTTTCTTGAATCAAATACCCACTTAAGGAAGATGGAAGATAAACACAAGATTGTGAAGGAAATGGAATTCCCAACAACTTAAGGAAAAAAGCGATGCGAAGTTTTGGAGAAAAGCAATCTTGAGAGAAGCGAGATAACCCGAGTTTTAAGGATAAGTGATCTTTGAACCAATGTTATCACCAGCAATGTTGTGACAAGGAAAGCAACAAGTGTTATGGAAGAAGTCATATCCCCGACGGACAAAACACAAAAATGAGATGCGGAACAGATAAAGCAAAAGGTCAGTGTCATACCCAGCAATTTTCGGAAGAATAAAGCACCAGTTTTGAAAAAATGAAAAGTCCTCAGCAGTGTTATATCCAACAACTTTCAAAGGAGCGAAACGCAAGTTTTGAAGGATGTTTTGAAAGAGGAAATAAGAAAAGGGATTCCCCAACAGCGTTATCCTCAACAGTGTAATCCCCAGCTGATAACATTTTAATCCCCGGCAAATATTGAGAGAAAATAAAAGTTTTGAGGGAAGTAAAAAGGAGGGGAAGAAAAGAGATTTCCCCAGCGGTCTTACCCCTAACAAGTAAGTAAATAATTCCGATAGTATTATCCCCGGCAATTGAGAGGGAAGACAACACGAGTTTTGAGAGAAGCCATTCTGAAATAGGGTAATTTAGGAAAAAAGAAATGTTTTAGGAGGCAAAAGGAGACGACGGTAATAGAATGCAAGTGAAATTGTTGCTGAAGTCAGGTGCCCGCCTGAAGAACGGAAAGGCGTTATCATTTTAAGTGGAAGTTTAAAATCATTGTTGAAGTTAGGTGCCCGCCTGAAGAACGGAATGGAAATTTATTTTCGAAGTTTGTTGTTGAAATCAGGTACCCGCCTGAAGAACGGAAAGGCGCTATCAATTTAAGTTGAAGTTTTAAATCATTCTTGAAGTTAAGTGCCTGCCTGAAGAACGGAATGGCAATTTATTTTTGGAGTTTTTTGTTGAAGTCAGGTGCATGCCTGAAGAACAAAAAGGTGTTATCTTTTTAAGTGGAAGTTTAAAATAATTGGTGAAGTGAGATTCCCGCCTGAAGAACGGAATATCAATTTATTTTCGGAGTTTGTTGTTGAAGTCAGGTACTCGCCTGAAGAACGGAAAGGCGTTATCTTTTTAAGTGGAAGTGTTAAATCAGTGTTGAAGTTAGGTGCTCGTCTGAAGAACGAAATGGCAATTTATTTTCAGAGTTTGTTGTTGAAGTCAGGTGCCCGCCTAAAGAATGGAAAGGCGTTATCTTTTTAAGTGGAAGTTTAAAATTATTGATTGAAGTTAGGTACCGCTCCTGAAGAATGGAATGGCAATTTATTTTCAGAGTTTGTTGATGAAGTCAGGTGCCCGCCCTAGGAACGGAAAGGCATTATCTTTTTATGTGGAAGTTTTAAATTATTGTTGAAGTCAGGTGCCTGCCTGAAGAATGGAATTACATTTTATTTTTTAAGTTATGGTTGAAGTCAGGACCTCGCCTGAAGAACGGGGTGGCGTTTTATTTTCCAAGTTGTTATTGAATTTAGGAGCCCACCGGGAGAGCGGAAAGTCATACCTTTTTAATTCAAGAAGTTAGTAACCCGCTGGGAGAGCGGAATATTACAACAAAAATCCCCAGAAAAAGTCCAAATTCAGAAATCAGAAGGAAGGAAACATTGGTCAGAAAGAGGTAGTTCAAGCTTCGAAGGAAAAATAATTCGAAGGTCACAAGAAATAAGTAAGCAATTCAAGTTCGTCAATCAAAAGAAGCCGATAGCTTAAGAAGAAACATCAGAGGAAACACAAGAGCAAGCAAGGCAACAAGAAACACATGAGGCACAAGTTGAAGACATAGATAATATTTTACAATTCATGGAATATAATTTAGTCTAGCTTCTTATTTTCTTTCAGCATGGTGTAACAAGGAGGTCAGTAAGCAGCAGTAGCAGCAGCAATAAAAGTAGCAGCAAAAAAACAGTTCCACGGTAGTCCCAGCTACCAAAACTTCCTGAACTACATTGACCTGATTCAATTTTAGGCAGGGATACGTAGGAGGCCTCCCAGCTACCATCGGTCAAATTTTTCAAAAATGCTTCACACGGAGTACTCAAATGGGCAAAAATCGCTCGTATCCGCTCACTTATCTTGGCAGGAAAACTCTTTATGTTTCCGGGCAATGAGGGGCAGCTATGAGCATGTGATTTTTGCCTTATATAAGAATTACTCCCAAAAATTCAAAAAAAAAATAATAAAATAGTTTTATGTTGTTTGTTATTTTTCTCTTATTATTTGCATTTGTCTGCGCACGTTTATTTGTTAAATTAATAAAAAAAAGAAAATTTTGTTGCATGTGCATTTATGATTTTATTCTACCGTTAGGGGTAGTTAATTTGTTTTAGAAAAATGAAAAGAAAATCACCAAAAATATGTATTTGTTGTAATTTTTGTCATTTAATGTAAAATTGTGTGGTTTTTGTTTTTTAAGTAGTGTTTAATATTGTGTGTTAATTATTAGGGGGTTAATTTATATTATACTAAGTTAGTTTTGGGTTTTTACAATTTAATTTATGGATTTTGGTAGTTAGGAATTGAAAAGAAAATTAATAGAAGAAAAAGAAAAGAGTGAAAAAAGACAACAATTCGGAATTGGGCCACATTTTCTTAAACAAAATAAAGCCCAAACAAATCTCTCATTCCATGTCCAGGCGACCCCTCTCTCAGAACAGCAGAACGCCGTAGTATGATGGTTATACTACGTTGTTTCGAGTACAATAGATCACGGCCATCCATTTGATCATGACCCAACAACTCAAAATACCCCTTTATATCCATTAATCTAACCCGACCCACTTGATCGAACGAGTAGGATCTAATCCCCACTTAAGTATATATTCCTAACCTATCACCCCACGCCCCCTAAGCTAGGCCCCTCTCTCATTTTTGTCTCTCTGATTTCAGAGATCAAATGAAGCCCTTCCCATGAAACCCTAGCCGCCACCCCACTCCATCGCCCAAAATCTGGTGGCCTCTTCTCCAACCACCACCAAAATAACACCCCAGACTCCCCTCCACCTCCACATTCCAAAGCTCCAAACCATTTCCCTGAAATCATCCTAGGGTTTCTCGAATTTTAGATCAAATAATGAAAAATTAGATTTGGCTAGGATACGATGGTTTCGAGTTTGAGATGGACTTTATCCATATGTTTTCAAGCAATAAAACATGGTTAAAGTCTGTCTTAGCCTGAAAATAGGAAGATTTTCGGAGATTTTTTGTTTGAGTCCTGATTCGAGTAAGTCTCCTATTTTTCAATTTTGTTCGTTTGTTTTTTTTTCCTGATTTTATTCATTTATTTTGTTCATCTTCTTCTATAATTCTTTAGATCATATGAATTTCATATGAATTTTTTGCTAGAAAATTTGAACCTGACCAATAATCTAAGGACCAGTTTCTTTAGTTTGAAATGTCTGATTATTTGTGTTATTAATCTTTTGTGCAGTAGATTGCCTTGGAACCATTTGAATTGTTGGTTGTGTTTTCTGGTTTCATAGCTTAGAGAAGTTTAGATGGTGTCGGTCTTAACCCGTTTGATAGGTTTGGATAGATAACACAGGATTTAAAGAGTTTAATTTGAGAATGGAAGCTTAACAAATTGTTGAGGATCAATGTATGCCAACACTGGTTGTCAGGGCATGCCTGGATTAAAATATAGGCTACCCATACTAGTTGAATTAACGAATGGGAAAATGGTTTATTTGGTTGGCATAGTGTCTTTAAGGGTGGGAAATCAGAGAATAACATGGTTTTTAAAAAAGTAATTAAAAAGGGAGTATAATTGACATCTTTAAGAGCTGAAAATCAGAAGCAGATGAGGGTCAAAATAAGGGGTAAATGATACATGTGCTAAAGGAATAAACAGGCTGAAAAGTAAAAACTTTCTATAAAAAATGGTTCAATATGAGTCTTTAAATAGACAAACACATACATTCTGATTGGGGGGGGGGAGCTAAGGCTGTCAACCTAAAAGAGTTTGAAAGTTTTAGAATTCAGAGAGAAACATAGAGAGGGAGACAGAAGAGAGGCATTCTGAAAAACAAGTACACATACATAACACTGTCACATTGAAAAGATTTTGATCTTGAAAAAATTTCAAGTCATTATTAGGCAACTCAAATCCCTATAACACGGTTACATTAGTCCCAAAAATCAGAAATAGTGGAGCTTTCTCTGTTTCTATTTTCAATCTTGAGTGTTCATGTTTGTTTGAAAGGTGCTGTTGAGATCATTTAAGTCTTCTGTTGGTTTGCTACTTGTTTTTCTGGAGTTGCTGTGGTTTTCTTAAGTCATTTGTTGTTTGAATTATCCCTGGAATTCCCATTTGCTACTGTTGCTATTATATTTGATGTGTTGTTTGTGTTACTGCACTGCTGACTGCAATTTTTAATCAAAACCACTTCGGAACTATTTTGGATTGATTTAGTTGGTAGTTGAACATGCTGTAGTTTCATTGTGACTAATATTTTGCTAGCTAAGCATTCCGTCTGAAGTTAAATCTGAAATGGTGCAGCTATGTAACTGATTTGAACTGGTATGTAATATTCATGTCATTTATGGTTTTAAGTCTAGCATGTATTTGTATAAATTCGTATGTTACTAGTTAATATAGTAGGTCACCAATGATTTGTCTCGTTGTTATGTAGTCAGATTTGGAATAAAGAATGACTCAGTTTATCTATGCTAGTATTAGTAAAAGAATCAAGTTAACTAGGATGTCCAAACTGAAATTTGTTTGCAATTGATAAACTGGAAACTAACAACTCGAACGTGGTTAGGGAAATTAATTTGCTGCAAAGAGTTTGTTATGGGATTCCTGAACAATTGGTTCAAGGTAAAATGAATGCATTTTCTTACCATGATACACATTCTTAAGCTTCCTCTATATTTTGAGTAGTCTTTGAGTTCGTTAGATGAGATATTTGAACCACTTTGTGTTAATATCCATAGACATTTGGTTTAGACTTTTGCTTTAGTGATCAGCTACCACAAGCTGGGCACCGATACTCAACTGGACGGTCCAAGTATGGCTTAATTATGTGACCATTTTTTATACTGATTTGGAACACAGTTTCGTGGGCTCAAACTTGTTCATTTATTAAACAATTTCAACAAATTAAGCCTTTTTCTTTATTTTTAGAGAAACAAGAAATAGAAAATCATAGTCACGTTAGGATTTCCTTTTAAATAAAATATGAGATGATCCTTGCCAAATAGAAATACATAAATTGCGAAACTCTCAATAAATGCTATATATAATACTTAGAATTCGGTTGACCGTTTAGCGAATTACATGGTCTGCCCCAAAAATAATGAATGCGTAGTTGCTTTAGGCGCGTATTTGAACAATCTTACCTTCCTAAGTATGGATGCACATTTATGTGACCCAAATCCAAATCTCAATGGAGTCAAAATGTATTGACAACCACGGGTGCACTGGTGCGACGCGGTTCGAGATGCACTTTTCATGACGTTGAAATTCTTATAACAATAATAATAATCAAAGCGGTTAAAAAGTGAAAAATGCACATAGGATTGAGCATGTACTAAAATCTGATAATTAAGCCAAATATAGTAGTTGAGCGACCGTGCTAAAACCAAGGATCTCGGGAATGCCTAACACACCTTCTCCTGAGTTAACAGAATTCCTTATCCGGATTTCTAGTTCGCGGACTGTAATACAGAGTCAATCTTTTCCTCGCTTCGAGATTTAACCGGTGACTTGGGAAACCATTAATATCCCAAGTGGTGACTTTGAATCCTTAATAAATGAATCTCGTGTTGATCGTCTTTTAATTAGAAAAACTCCTTTTACGCCCTTGCGGGTGCCGGAAAAAGAAGGTGTGACAGTCGCCACACTATTAGTGACTTAAATTAGGGGATTCAGTTATACTATTTTCTTTATTTTTATCATCTCCTCTTAACCATAATAACTTAATTGTAATATTTAATCAATTCCTCTATATATAGACGACAATGAAAGGAACGAATCACAAATAAGGTTTGGCTTTTCTGAAATAGTAGACGAGTCGAATGAATTTGTTTTAAATGCTCAAAGATATTTGTGTTTCCTAAATTATTCCCACGAAGTAATGCAAGTGTGATGACATGATAGGTCATCTAGAGTTTCAGAACCTAATTCTGTATTTCGAAGCCTCAGATACCTTATTTTAGCCTTCCCATGTTTGTATACAAAGTCCGGATGTTTTCTGGAAAGCTATTATGTTAAAAATTGATATACTATGAAATTTTGCCATAAAAATCTATTTGAGTTGATTTCAATCAATGTTTTGAGCAAACAGATATGGATCCGTATTTTGACGATTTTTGAGGGTCCAAATCATGATTTGAGACTTGGGTGTATGCCTCGAATCAAATTCAGATGACCCTCACTCTAGTTATCATATTTTGTTGAAAATTTTAAGTTTGAAGGATTAATGAATCTAAAAGTTTGACCAATATTTGACTTTATTAATATAGGGTTCGTATTTTAGTTCTAAAATCCGTTACATGTCCATTATTATATTTCTGACGTGTATGTCAAATTTGGTGAGAAACAGAGTTGGCTTGACGTGATTCGAACTTCTAGTGGTTAAAATAGAAGTTCATGAGCATTTTTGAAAAATTTCATTTGAATTGGTGTCTGATTCGTAGTTTTAGGTGTTATTTTAGCGATTTGATCGTGCGAGCAAATTCGTATGATGTTTTTGGACTTGTGTATCCAAGCCTGCACTACTATTGAATATCGAGGATGATCGGTGTAGTTTTACCCAACTCCAACTAGGTCGTGATTGAATCCACAAGGAGTGAATTTGTTTGGAATGAGATTTATATCCAAGTCTAGATGCGGGTTTTTTCTCATAATTACACTTCTACAGATGGTTGGTTTGTTTGCTACTTCTACTTCTATTCTATAGCATGCAATATTTGAAACTAAGTATAATATTTTTTTTGTTGATTTTCAAGGGTTTAAAGGGACTAATGTAGTGACTTCCACCTAGGTGGATATCTAACGGGTAGAAAGAATCGAGGGCAATCATGTGATTAATTGGGGTCGTAATATAGCAATCACACCCGGGTACTCACTCTATACATCTTGGTAGTTTGAGTGATTTTGCCAAATTTTGCTTTCTCAAGCCAAATGGGTATTCATGCAACTCAAGTGATTTTAGTTCAAGTCGGGTATTATCATCTCTAGGTTTAACCATTTAATTGGGCTATCAATTTCTTGAGTTCACCCTAATTTCTTGTTAGCCTAGTTTTCCTTGACTTTATCCATCTTTCTCAAGTAGAGACTAAGTCATAAAAGTATAAATCAGTATTTGCAACCACTAATTCAATAATTCTAGCAAGAACTAGGCTAAATACGACTAACCCAACACATCCAATCCCTAAAATTCAAGACCCATCAAATACCCATACTAGGGTTGGATCACAAGCCTAGCTATGGATTTAGATACTCATAAGAACAACCGAAATCAAAGATAAAGTAAAGATAAAATTCATAACACATGATTAAAAGATGAAAATCTAATGTTGAGAGATAATTCTAGTACAAAATTGCGCAAAGTAAAATTTTCAGTCGTCTCACATGCTCAACAAAAACAAAACTTAACCTAAAAACGCCAAAAATATCTATTTATATTAAGTTGAAACTTCTGAACAAAAATATCCATGCGGAGGTTTTGTGACCGCGTAATCCTCACTGCGGACGCACTCTTGCTTTCATGGCACGCATAATACGGACCACAGTATCCACATTTTTAACTTCTGGATCTAGGTCGAGGTTTGTTTTGCAGCCTGCATAATTTCTACACGGTTGCGTAGTGGATTTTTGTTATTAATCATTTCGAGCTTCTGAGGCCTTGAAAACCTCATTCTATGTTGCCTCGATTTACGTGCACGATCCGAGCATGTAGCCGGAAAGATTTTGTAATAGAAAATATGAATTCTATGAGAAATTTGGATAAAAATGATATTAATATTGATATGGTTGACTTCGGTCAACATTTTTGGTAAACGGATCCGGACCCGAGATTGGATGGTCCCGAGAGGTCCGTAGGAAAATATGGGACTTGGACATGCGTCCGAAGTCGAATTCTGAGGCCTAGAGCCCGAGTTATGAATTTTTATGTGAAATTGTTTTTGATGCAATTATTAAAGGAAATAAATTAATTGACCTAGGTATCGGGCTCGTATTTTGGTTCCGACGCCCGTACAAGTCTTAAATATTATATATGTGATTTCTGTAAAGTTTGGTGACATTTGGATGTCGTTTGAGATGTTTTGGACCTTGAGTCCCAAGTTTGAAAGTTTTGAAAACTAAAGGTATGAAAATCATGCATTTGAGGCTTGATTTGATGAAAACGAGGTGATATTGGCGATGTGATCGCACGAACAAGTTCATAATGTGTTTTTGAGGTTATGTGCATATTTGGTTTGGAGCCCCGAGGGCTCGGGTGAACTTTGGATAGGCCACGAGATCAATTTTTCATGTTAGAAGTTGCTGTGTGCAACTGGTCTGCAGAGTTCGCAAATGCGAACAATAGTTCGCAAATGCGAACTCCCCACTATTCTGCAGAGTTCGCAAATGCGAACAATAGTTCGCAAATGCGAACTCCCCCCTATTGTGTCTAATAGTTCGCAAATGCGAACTTGACCCTTCTGTGCCTGTGTTCGCAAATGCGAGCTATGGTTCGCAAATGCGAACTGGCCACTATTCCGCCCGGGTTCGCAAATGCGAACAATAGTTCGCAAATGCGAACCTCCCCATATTTAGCCTGTGTTCGCAATTGCGAACAATAGTTCGCAAATGCGAACTTCCCAGCTTTGCCTTGGCTTCGCAAATGCGAAGAAATGTTCGCAAATGCGAACTTCCCACCCTTAGCTTATTTTTCAAACTCCAGAAATTGGTCGGGGTTCGCAATTGCGAACCCATGTTCGCAAATGCGAACACAGAGACCTGAAAAACACGAATTTCGGTCATTTCTTCACATTTTACAAAAACCAAAACACCCATTTGCGATTCTTCAAGGATTTCTTCTTCATCAAAACGATTGTAAGTCACTTTTTACTTAATTCTTTCAATTCCTAACATCATTAAACATGTTTTTCATAAGAAATCAATGATTTTCATGGTAAAATTCTTGTTTTTGTTAGAAAATAGGGTTTTTCATAAATTGGGGAATTGGACCTCGAATTGAGGTCCGATTTTGAAACAAATTATATATATGAACTCGTGGGGGAATGGGTAACCGGATTTTGGTTTTAACCCCGAATTCCGACCATGTGGGCCCGGGTGGAAATTTACTATTCATGGCAGAATGTTGTAAAAGTGGTATTTGGTATTAAGAATTAGTTTGTTGAGTAAGAATTGATGATATTAAATCAATTGTGTATAGATACGGTTGGATTGGAGCCAAATTGAAAGAAAAGACATTTCCACGGAGTGAATTGTTCATAAGCATTCGAGGTAAGTGTTTGTTCTATCCTAGCTTGAGGAATAGGATTATGTGTTATGTGTTATGTGATCGAGTGCGGTGTATGGGCTGTGGTGACGAGCATCCATACACTGGCGTCTAGTATGACCGTGAGTCGTTGGAAAATAATTATTTTGAGATATATTGCAGATGAATTGTTATTGTTCTCCCTTGTTGGGACTTGTTGGGAAGATTATTATTGATTGCCCTTGATGGGACGGATTATAAATTACTGTTTCTTTCTCTACCCTTAACTGTGATTGTTATTTGGGTGAGGAAGAGTGATAATGCACGAAGGGTGATGCCGTGCCATGTTTATTTATTTATGCACGATGAGAGTAAAAGCACGAAGGGTGATGCCGTGCAATTGTTTGCTATTCCTTGACTTGATATTACTTGTTTTTCCATTATATCTTATTTGGGTAATGCCGTGTAACTATTTGCCATTCCTTGACTTGATGTTACTTGTGTTTCCATTATACCTTGTTTTCCTTGTGAACTTATTTGATTGTTATTTGGGTGAGGAAGAGTGATAATGCACGAAGGGTGATGCCGTGCCATGTTTATTTATTTATTTATGCACGAAGGATCATGCCGTGCCCTATTATTGAACCATGTACGAAGGATCATGCCGTACCATGGATGTGAGGATGAGAGTAAAAGCACGAAGGGTGATGCCGTGTACTTTATTTGCTTATTTGGTGAGGATGAGAGTAAAAGCACGAAGGGTGATGCCGTGCAACTGTCTGCTATTTCTTCAATTGATATTACTTGTGTTTACATTACACTTTGTTTTTCCTTGTGAAATTATTAACTCGTGGTTAATTGTTGAATTCTTTAAGATATTCCTTATTGTGTTAATACTTGATTATTTCTTGTTATTTTGTGGTACACATATATATATATTGAATTGCACGGGGTTATGTGGGTGTCTGGTCCTAGGCTTGTCACTACTTCGCCGGGATAGGCCAGGCACTTACCAGCACATGGGGTCGGTTGTGCTGATGCTACACTTCTGTGCGTTTTTGCACAGGTCCAGGTTACGATCGGGAGCAGCAGCAGCAGTAAATAGATTGCGTGGGAGTTGATCATATTTGAGACCGAGGTAGCTTGCGGACGTCCGCAGGCCCGACGTCTCTCTCTTTATTTATGTTATTAGCTGGAGTCTCTTTGTTCCGAGACAAACAGAATTATGTTATATTTCTTTCGGACTTTTATGTGTAGTATTCCATAGTAGTTTGTGAGTTGGTGACTCCACGTCTTGGGTAGAGGATTTCAGTATGATTTTCACCGTGTGATTTGTTATTCCGCATTTATTTAATTAAAATTTTGTTAAAAACAGGATAGTATGAATACGAGTGGCTTGCCTAGCTACCACGAGTAGGCGCCATCACGATCCCGATGTTGGGGGAAAATCCGGGTCGTGACAAGTTGGTATCAAAGCTCTAGGTTACATAGGTCTCACCACTCACGAACAAGCTTAGTAGAGTTTGAGAGGTAGGTACGGAGACGTCCGTACTTGTCCTCCAGAGTCTATTGAGTTAGGAAAAAGTCTCTCATTTGTTCTTTCTTATCGTGCGAATTTGTTCTTCAAAGTGTTAAGTTAAATTTCCACTCTTGTCTTCCCACGAATGGCGTAGTCACGCCGCTTATCCAGCCGAACAATGGCACAGGCTGGTGATAGATCAACTATGCCTTCAAAAGTTTTACGGAGGACGGATAGGTTTCACCAAAGTCTTCGCTACCACCTTCAGCGGTGCATCTTTTGAGAACCCACGAGATTGTGCTTGACGGTTCTTATGAGGAATTACAGAACGTGGGAATAGTCGAATGCGAGGAGTTCATTTTACTGTGCTACAGAAGGCACACAGAAATAGTGGGAAGATAATGTATTTACCACATCGGTTATGGTCCCAACGGAAGATGCAATTATATCAGGAGATCACCTAATAAATCGTGTTGGGTTTCAACGGACCTTGACGTCCGGTCGATGTGTTGGAGTTGTGAAGGACAAATATGGTGAGTTATTGGACTATATATATATGGTATAGAAAGGTCCTCTAAATAATTTATACATATTTAAGGTTGGTTCATTTCATGGGGTAAGAAATCGCCCCAGAAGAATAACGAAGAGTTTGTGAGTAAACGGGGTAGCTCAACGAGTGTTAAGCCAACATAGCAAAAGAGGAAATTGGCCATCAATGTTTGTGACAAGATTACCAAGAGGGCAAGCCGGCCAATGCAACGCTATCTACTAAACTCTATTTTTAGAAAATGTTATGAAGACGTCACCCCGAGATTCTCTGCAATATGTGGTATGTGCGATCTGAACGGTTGTACCAGGTCACAATGACTGTGTCCGAATATATATTGCCATGAGCAATAAGTTAACCGATCCTTAAAGGAATTGCTGTGAATGTGGAATATTGGAGAAATACAATTTTAGGAAAGCACTCAGGCTACACGCTCCATTGCAGTTAATAATTATCCTACCTGGCCAGCCAGATGTAGAGGTTATGATGTTAGAGGTGGAGGTGAAAATCCTAGAGGTGGAGACCCGACCATTGATATAATTTTTATGATATGAGGGAGGTCACTACACCAAATGTGGTCATCACACGTATAATTCAGATTGTTATAGACAGAATAATTTTTCCCTTAATTTAATTTGGTTTTTGAAAGAAAATTTAGGCGAGTCCTTTTAACATGCTCCATTCATGAGCGAGTATCGTAATCATCAAACCTACTTAGGGAAATACTCACGTTGAGATATTACATGAGGATAGACATCCCTATTATTAGGTGTTAGTCACTAAAATATCCATGAGGCTAAGAGTGACTTTATATTACTTATTACAGTGGGTTTTGATATAATTTTCGGGATAACTAATTTTAATCATTAATTGTGCTCCCTATCAGTATGAGGGCTTATTTTATGTCGTGATTATCTTTGACGGACAATTATTGAAAGGAAGAAAGAAAGGAAATGAAAAATTTCAGATGATATGATGTGCAAGCACCGTGATTCAGAGTTGAGGATGAGATCCTCCAATTTTTGGCATAATGTGAAATATTTCTAAGCCGAGCTTCAAGCTGCGGTGGATATCATATGAGGACTGGGTCCTGCTAGTAAGAGTTTATGTGTTTAAAATTCTTCTTTTATGAAATTAATATTTTCGTATTGCATTCGTAAATAAGAGTCATGCCCGTTAGGACTATTTCACAATTCTTGTATAGTTTCTGTTCATATTTAGCCATTTCTATTTTGAAACCGTTGAGCTTAGCCCTTGAGACGAGCACCAGGTAAGGATAAATATGACGCATTAATTCGGGAAAATAATCACGAGGTCACCATACCTCATTCTGAGTAAAGTGGGATTTGTAGAATAAGGTATTTGATAACGGGGTTAATTGACAATGTTGTAATTTAAGAACAACTCTTATGGCCAGACTTCAGAGTCATGGATATGTGCATACGCATGAGGTGTTCGTGCCTTATTTAGACTTGTTCGTTGTAGTCTTCATTGTTTCCATATTGACCTACTCCTGCAGTTAGGAGGAGCATGCGCAACATCTCAGAGTGGCCTTACAAACTCTGAAAGATAGCCAGCTATATGCAAAATTTTCAAAGTGTGAATTTTGGCTAAGTTCAGTTGCATTCCTGGGTTATATTGTGACGGCAGCAGGTATTCAGGTTGATCCGAAGAAAATTGAGGCAGTCAAGAGCTGGCCTAGACCGACATCAACCGCAGATATTCGGAGTTTCTTGGGGTTAGCGGGCTATTATCGCCGATTCGTAGAAGGATTTTCGTCTATTGCAACCCCACTGACCAGATTGACCCAGAAGGGTGTTCAATTTGAATGGTCTGATGAATGTGAGGCGAGCTTTCAAAAGCTCAAGACAACCTTGACCACAGCACCGGTATTGGTTTTACCCACAGGTACGGGACCTTACACTGCTTATTGTGATGCTTCCCGTATTGGGCTTGGTGCAATGTTAATGCAGGATGGCAAGGTTATTGCCTATGCTTCGAGGCAGTCGAAGATTCATGAGAAGAACTATCGAGTGCATGATCTAGAATTGGCGGCGATTATTCACGCATTGAAGAGCTGGAGGCATTATTTGTATGGTGTAGCATGTGAAGTATACACCGATCATAAGAGTCTTCAGTATTTGTTTAAGCAGAAAGAGTTGAATATGAGGCAGCGGGGATGATTAGAGTTGCTAAAAGACTATGATGTTACTATATTATATCACCCAGGTAAGGCCAATGTGGTGGCCGATGCATTGAGTAGAAAGTATGCCAGCATGGGTAGTCTTGCATACATTCCGGTCAATCAGAGACCATTAGCTTTAGATGTCCAGGCCTTAGCCAACCGGTTCGTGAGACTAGACATTTCTGAGCCTAGCAGAGTGTTAGCCTGCACGGTCGCTCGTTCTTCCTTATTAGAGCGTATCCGTGAGAAGCAATTTGATGATCCTCATTTGCGTGAGTTGAGAGATACAGTACAGCGGGGAGGTGCCACACAGGTAAACCTAGATGATGATGGGGTATTGAAATTGCAGGGTCGAGTTTGTGTACCTAATGTCGAAGGGATTCGAGAGTTGATCTTAGCAGAGGCCCACAGTTCGCGGTATTCTATTCACCCAGGCGCCGCGAAGATGTACCAGGACTTACGGCAACACTATTGGTGGCGCGGAATGAAGAAAGATATCGTTGCGTATGTCGCTCGGTGTCTAAATTGTCGGCAGGTGAAATATGAGCACCGGAGACCTGGTGGTGTATTCCGGAGGATTGAAATTCCCGAGTGGAAATGGGAGCGGATCACTATGGACTTCGTTACACCGGACTTCCTTTGACTCGGAGGAAATTTGATGCTATTTGGGTCATTGTTGATAGGCTGACCAAATCAGCACACTTTATTCCGGTGTCCGTCTCCTACTCGTCGGAGAGGTTAGCGGAGGTTTACATTAGGGAGATTGTTCGTCTCCATGGGGTGCCGTATCTATTATCTCTAATCGGGGTACGCCGTTTACCTCGCGGTTCCGGAGAGCGGTCCGGCGGGAGTTAGGCACTCAGAGGTTCGGTTGAGTACGGCATTTCATCCTCGGACGGATGGCCGATCCGAGAGGACTATTCGGATTCTTGAGGACATGCTTCGAGCCTTGTGTTATTGATTTCGGAGGCTCGTGGGATCGGTTTCTGCCATTAGCGCAGTTCGCCTACAATAACAGCTACCAATCTAGCATCCGGATGGCTCCGTATGAGGCGTTGTATGGTAGGCGATGTCGATCACCGGTTGGATGGTTTGAACCGGGAGAGGCTCGGTTGTTGGGTACAGATTTAGTTCAGGAGGCCTTGGATAAGGTCAAGACTATTCAGGAGAGATTGCGTTCAGCTCAGTCTAGGCAAAAGACTTATGCGGATCGTAAGGTTCGAGATGTAGATTTCATGGTTGGTGAATGAGTATTGCTCCGAGTGTCGCCTATGAAGGGCGTGATGAGGTTTGGGAAGAAGGGCAAGCTCAGCCCTAGGTATATTGGCCCATTTGAGATTCTAGACAGAGTGGGAGGGGTGGCTTACAGATTAGCTTTGCCGCCTAGCTTATCAGCCGTGCATCCGGTTTTTCACGTATCTATGCTTCGGAGATACCACGGTGATCCCACACATGTGTTAGACTTCAGTACTGTCCAATTGGACAATGATCTATCCTACGAGGAAGGAGCCGGTGGCTATTCTAGACCGGCAGGTTCGACAGTTGAGGTCGAAGAGTTATCCTTCCGTGCGTGTTCAGTGGAGAGGTCAGCCTCCTGAGGCATCGACCTGGGAGTCCGAGTCTGATATGCGGAGCCGTTACCCACACTTGTTTCCTGACTCGGTACTTCTTTCTTTTGTCCGTTCGAGGACGAACGGTTGTTTTAGAGGTGGAGATTGTGACGACCCAAAGGGTCATCACTTATTTTATTAATAATTTCGAGCTTCTGAGGCCTTGAAAACCTCATTCTATGTTGCCTCGATTTACGTGCACGATCCGAGCATGTAGCCGGAAAGATTTTGTAATAGAAAATATGAATTCTATGAGAAATTTGGATAAAAATGATATTAATATTGATATGGTTGACTTCGGTCAACATTTTTGGTAAACGGATCCGGACCCGAGATTGGATGGTCCCGAGAGGTCCGTAGGAAAATATGGGACTTGGACATGCGTCCGGAGTCGAATTCCGAGGCCTAGAGCCCGAGTTATGAATTTTTATGTGAAATTGTTTTTGATGCAATTATTAAAGGAAATAAATTAATTGACCTAGGTATCGGGCTCGTATTTTGGTTCCGACGCCCGGTACAAGTCTTAAATATTATATATGTGATTTCTGTAAAGTTTGGTGACATTTGGATGTCATTTGAGATGTTTTGGACCTTGAGTCCCAAGTTTGAAAGTTTTGAAAACTAAAGGTATGAAAATCATGAGTTTTAAGGCTCAATTCAATGATTTTGATGTTATGTTGGCGATATGATCGCACGAACAAGTTCATAATGTGTTTTTGAGGTTATGTGCATATTTGGTTTGGAGCCCCGAGGGCTCGGGTGAACTTTGGATAGGCCACGAGATCAATTTTTTCATGTTAGAAGTTGTTGTCTGCAACTGGTCTGCAGAGTTCGCAAATGCGAACAATAGTTCGCAAATGCGAACTCCCCACTATTCTGCAGAGTTCGCAAATGCGAACAATAGTTCGCAAATGCGAACTCCCCCCTATTGTGTCCGTGTTCGCAAATGCGAACAATAGTTCGCAAATGCGAACTTGACCCTTCTGTGCCTGTGTTCGCAAATGCGAGCTATAGTTCGCAAATGCGAACTGGCCACTATTCCGCCTGGGTTCGCAAATGCGAACAATAATTCGCAAATGCGAACCTCCCCATATTTAGCCTGTGTTCGCAATTGCGAACAATAGTTCGCAAATGCGAACTTCCCAGTTTTGCCTTGGCTTCGCAAATGCGAAGAAATGTTCGCAAATGCGAACTTCCCACCCTTAGCTTATTTTTCAAACTCCGGAAATTGGTCGGGGTTCGCAATTGCGAACCCATGTTCGCAAATGCGAACACAGAGACCTGAAAAACACGAATTTCAGTTATTTCTTCACATTTTACAAAAACCAAAACACCCATTTGCGATTCTTCAAGGATTTCTTCTTCATCAAAACGATTGTAAGTCACTTTTTACTTAATTCTTTCAATTCCTAACATCATTAAACATGTTTTTCATAAGAAATCAATGATTTTCATGGTAAAATTCTTGTTTTTGTTAGAAAATAGGGTTTTTCATAAATTGGGGAATTGGACCTCGAATTGAGGTCCGATTTTGAAACAAATTATATATATGAACTCGTGGGGGAATGGGTAACCGGATTTTGGTTTTAACCCCGAATTCCGACCATGTGGGCCCGGGGTGGAAATTTACTATTCATGGCAGAATGTTGTAAAAGTGGTATTTGGTATTAAGAATTAGTTTGTTGAGTAAGAATTGATGATATTAAATCAATTGTGTATAGATACGGTTGGATTGGAGCCAAATTGAAAGAAAAGACATTTCCACGGAGTGAATTGTTCATAAGCATTCGAGGTAAGTGTTTGTTCTATCCTAGCTTGAGGGAATAGGATTATGTGTTATGTGTTATGTGATCGAGTGCGGTGTATGGGCCGTGGTGACGAGCATCCATACACTGGCGTCTAGTATGACCGTGAGTCGTTGGAAAATAATTATTTTGAGATATATTGCAGATGAATTGTTATTGTTCTCCCTTGTTGGGACTTGTTGGGAAGATTATTATTGATTGCCCTTGATGGGACGGATTATAAATTACTGTTTCTTTCTCTACCCTTAATTGTGATTGTTATTTGGGTGAGGAAGAGTGATAAAGCACGAAGGGTGATGTCGTGTACTTTATTTGTTTATTTGGTGAGGATGAGAGTAAAAGCACGAAGGGTGATGCCGTGCAATTGTTTGCTATTCCTTGACTTGATATTACTTGTTTTTCCATTATATCTTATTTGGGTAATGCCGTGTAACTATTTGCCATTCCTTGACTTGATGTTACTTGTGTTTCCATTATACCTTGTTTTCCTTGTGAACTTATTTGATTGTTATTTGGGTGAGGAAGAGTGATAATGCACGAAGGGTGATGCCGTGCCATGTTTATTTATTTATTTATGCACGAAGGATCATGCCGTGCCCTATTATTGAACCATGTACGAAGGATCATGCCGTACCATGGATGTGAGGATGAGAGTAAAAGCACGAAGGGTGATGTCGTGTACTTTATTTGCTTATTTGGTGAGGATGAGAGTAAAAGCACGAAGGGTGATGCCGTGCAACTGTCTGCTATTTCTTCAATTGATATTACTTGTGTTTACATTACACTTTGTTTTTCCTTGTGAAATTATTAACTCTGTGGTTAATTGTTCAATTCTTTAAGATATTCCTTATTGTGTTAATACTTGATTATTTCTTGTTATTTTGTGGTACACATATATATATTGAATTGCACAGGTTATGTGGGTGTCCGGTCCTAGGCTTGTCACTACTTCGCCGGGATAGGCCAGTGACTGGCTAGACACATGGGGTCGGTTGTGCTGATGCTACACTTCGTGCGTTTTTGCACGAGTCCAGGTTACGATCAGGGAGCAGCAACAGGAGTAAATAGATTGCGTGGGAGTTGATCATATTTGAGTCCGAGGTAGCTTGCGGACGTCCGCGGGCCCGGCGTTTCTTTCTTTATTTATGTTAATAGTCGTAGTCTCATTGTTCCGAGACAAACGAGAATTATGTTATATTTCTTTCGTACTTTTATGTGTAGTATTCCATAGTAGTTTGTGAGTTGGTGACTCCACGTCTTGGGTAGAGGATTTCGGTATGATTTTCACCGTGTGATTTGTTATTCCGCATTTATTTAATTAAAATTTTGTTAAAAACAGGATAGTATGAATACAGTGGCTTGCCTAGCTACCACGAGTAGGCACGGTTTGTTTCGCAGTCTGCATAATTTCTACACGGTTGCGTAGTGGATTTTTGTGGCCGCATAATTTTATAGCGGACCATACGCCTTACTTTTGCTTGAAATGTGAACTCTCTGAATCTAAGCCATTGCGGTTCACATAATTCCAATTGCGGACGCGGTGAGACTTACGCTGCCACACATTTCTGGCGCAAACCTCACTTAACATTTGGCCTTAAAATGTAATCTCTAATTCTTTAGTTATTGGACCGTGTATTTGTGATCGCGGTCGCGTTGTGGCTTTTGTGACTACCCAATATTTGTGTGATCTGTGTTTCAGATCTCCTGGGCCAGTCTTGGTTTTTTCCCCAAATTTGACTCCTTTATGAGTTGATTATATTTTCTTTGGCTCATTTTGATCAATTCCTGCAAGCAAGCATATTACATTAGTTTTCGGGAATACGTTCATGCATTTTAGGCCCAAAATGCAATTAAATGAGAGCAAATAATATGTTAAATTCCCACTTATCAACTCCCCCAAACTTAAATGTTTGCTTGTCCTCAAGCAAATAAGGTGATTCTCAACTCTTATAAGACAAAACAGAAGGATATTTAAGTTGCCCTAATGTGAATCAATCATGTATCAATTAGGACTAATATTTACCCTCAACACAAATAAATTATCAATAACACAAAACCTTTTGGGTACCATAGTTCTAATGCCCTAGTTCACCAATCGTGAACATGTCGTGATGGCACCCAGTCCCCACGACTAGGTAAGCCTAACACGTTGCGGAATATACAAGTTATGAATGTTAAAGATAAGATAACAGCGGAATAAGATAAATAAAGTGTAATCCGTGCCGCTTGGCACATACACCCGTCAAGAACACACTGTATATAACACCACCAAGACCCGGAATCCCACGGATAACACAGACTAAAAGAGAAATACAACCGTGGCTCTATGTGTAAAGAGTATCTAAACAACGAAAGGAAGGAGAAACATCTACCAAAACTATCAGAATAGAAGGAGAGCCTCCGGATCCGCGGACGTAGCAGACTCGAGGTCTCCAAATGTGCTGCTGATATCACTTAGTATGAGCCTGTCCTGATGTACCTAGATCTGCACAACAAAAGTGTGCAGAAGAGTAGCATGAGTACACCACGGCGGTACTCAGTAAGTGCCAAGCCTAACCTCGATGGAGTAGTGACGAGGAAGGTCAGGGCCCTACTGAGAAGCAATAATATAGTGATAATAACAATAATAAACAGTTTAAATGATAATAATTTCCGCAATAACAATAATAAAATGATTACTGCAACCGTCTACAATTTAAGCTAACAACAAATAACCAACTCAATAAAACAAGTCCAGGACTTGTGGGAATTGAACCCACAGTCCCATTAACAGCACCCCTGGGTCTCCGGGAATCGAACCCGCAGCCTATGTCTCAATAATATCTCAATAACTCAGGATCTCCGGGAATCGAACCCGCAGTCCCCACCAATAACTCAGGATCTCGGGAATCGAACCCACAGTCCATATCTCAATAAATCTCGGGATCTTCGGGAATCGAACCCGCAGTCCACATCTCAATAAATCTCGGGATCTCTGGGAATCGAACCCGCAGTCCACATCTCAATAAATCTCGGGATCTCCGGGAATCGAACCCGCAGTCCACCTCTCAATAAATCTCAGGATCTCCGGGAATCGAACCCGCAGTCCACATCTCAATAAATCTCAGGATCTCCGGGAATCGAACCCGCAGTCCACATCTCAATAAATCTCAGGATCTCCGGGAATCGAACCCGCAGTCCACAAACACAGCAAGTAAAGGAATACACAGAGAGAAATATAATATGCTTAACTATAACTTCACCGATAAACAGTGCCAGCGATTACCAAGAAAACTCAAGTAAGACAATTAGGCAACTAGACAGTTAAATACTACCTAATCATGCTTTTCTAACTGCTACCGGGTAGGAATATCGAATTTAACAGCTAAAAACAGGGATATCACTCATCGAACATTTTAAGTAAAGTATGTGTTCAACAACCAGCGCATGTACACGCCCGTCACCTCGCGTACAAGGCATTTAAAGTATCACATAATATCCTAGGTGTGAAAGTCCCCCACACGAGGTTAGACAAGCCACTTACCTCAATTCCGGTACAAAACCGCTAAGAAATAACCCTCTTGCCGCGAATGTCGGCCTCCACAAGTGTAGTATCCGATAAAAATCAATAGAATCACATCAAAATAGGCCAATTGGGCATTACCCAATCAAAATAACTCAAAATACACCAAAACCCACAAGTTGCCAAAACCCGACTTTCGGTACGCTTATCGAAAAATCACGAAAATTATATTTTCGGGTTCCTTATCTCAATACGAGTCCGTGCATATAAAATTTATCGAAATCGAACTCCGTTTGCCCATTCAAATCAAAGATTTTCTAACATTTAGGCCTAGGGCTCAAACCCACCTTTAATCTTCCATTTTCAGTGAAATAATCACGGATTTCATGATAAACCAACGAATTAAGGTCAAAAAACTTACCCCCGATGATATCCCAGCGTTTCCCCTTCAAAAATCCTCTCTTGGAGCTCAACAATGGCGGTTTTGGTGTGTTAGGCCGCGACCTGAAATGTTCTGGACTTAAAGTCACTACCAGGCCATTTTACTCTACACGATCGCAGCACTGGGCTTGCGATCGCAATGCACAAAATATGGGTGGCCTAATTTTCCTCTACGCGATCGCGTGATCCTGGACGCGATCGCAGTGAACAACTCAGTGACCCTACGCGATCGCAATGACACGAACGTGATCGCGAAGAACAAACTCGTCCGGCTCCCCAAACTACCCTACGCGATCGCATACTACCTCACGCGATCGCGATGCTTACTCTCCCAGACTTACGCGATCGCACGCTTTACTTCGCGATCGCAGAGCTCAGGGTTTTCCCTTACGCGATCGCATAGCCATCTCCGCGATCGCGGAGAGCAAAATTGCTCTGCAATTGTCATGGTCCGAATGATGTGTTAGGAATGCGTAGAATTCTTCGCGGCGAGCTTGCTCGCCGCGGTTCGGACCCTTGGTAGTAATTTAAGTTTCAAAAATGTAGAGAAATAATTTTTCCGAAAAAATGTCAAATATGCGGTCAAGAATGCGACCGCAAACCTGACATGCGGACCGCATTCTTGCCGCAAAACGTTCCAGTGAGTTGCCCAAAATTGTGTCAAAAGTGCGGTCGATATGCGATCGCATGTCAAATCTGCGGTGCACTTTGCGACCGCAGATCAAGCATGCGGACCGCATTCTGGCCGCATTCCTTAACAGAACCTGTGTAAAATTTGGGGCAATTCTGCGGTCACTATGCGGACCGCATGTTGATTCCGCGGTCGCATAGTGCACCGCATAATTGACCCCGGCCCAGATTTTTGTAACATTTTGACCCGATCTCTTCTTTAATATAACACCTTTCACCCTCATTTTCTCAAATCATTTTACCAAAATTAGAGAGAGAAGAGAGGGTTTTTAGAGAGAGAAGTTCTTCATCTTGAAAGATTGTTCCAATCATCTTAATTCAAAGTGATTCTAGGGCAAGGATTCAACTTCCCCAATATTTTCAAGGTAAAAACCCTAGCTATTTTCTTTAATTTTCAGTTTTAAGATGGGTAAAGGAAGGTTTTCATATAATAGCTTTTGGAAAATGGAATTTTATACTCATGCATGATTATTGATCTTGATTTTTAGTAAAACAAAAGAAGTAAGTAGAAGTAAGAGTCTTCAAGAACAAGGTTGGCAAGAATAGGACATCTTGGGTAAGCATAAAGTAGAAAGTTAACGGAAGAAAACTCATCACCTATGTATGTATGGCTAATTTTGATTCTTGTGAAATCGCCCTTATGTGTAAAATTGTTTGGCATGTGTTGATTTGAGAAATTGTATGTGATTATTTGATGTTGTTGTTGGATATTCAAAGTTGTTGTTGAACTATGAGTGTTGTGGTATGAAATATGAACCGAAAGGTAAATGAGAGTTGAATTGGGTAAAGAATTTGTGAATAATGATTATGATGGCCTACATGGCACCTTGTGGAAAAGAAAATGAAACACTTGAGAATTGGTTTATTGTGGAAAGAGATGAAACACTTGAATTATGGAAAATTGTTGAATATACATGTGTGAATATTCTTGAATGTGGAAACATTGTAACTTGGTTGTGATATTGGCTTGAGAAGTAATTGAGAACATGAAACAATGTGCAAGTTGCTTATTTGAACTTGTTGAAATTGTGTGTAGTACCTTATCTGCTGTTTGAAATTGTTGTGTTTTCAACCGTAAGGCGGGGTCGTGTTGCGCGCCGCAACGTGGTGAAATAAGGTGTGGGTTGGGGTGATAAGGGTGGCCGAGGTAATAAGGGTGGTCGGGGCAATAAGGATGGAAAGCGATCGAAATCGCTATTGAAAATTGATACAAAATCAATAATGTGAAATTGTGAAAGGAGACAACAGGAGAGTTTGCAACCTGGGGGGCACTGATTGCCCCTATGTTTGACTACTTGCAATTTATGTGGTTGATTGGTTGTTGTTCTATTTGTGGACTTTAAACGTGCTTGTGTTGAGGCTTATCTGAAATGAGTAAAAGGTTGGAAACATGGTTAGTTAGCTTAATTGACTTTCTTGATGTAATCTATTGGCCGTCTTAACACGGTGATTCTTGTTTAATGGCTTGAGTTTACTTGGGACAAAGTTTGTCCATACATACCAGTACAATTCAAGTGTACTGACGTCCCTTTTGCCGGGGACGCTACATTCGTGTCATGATTGTAGGTGGATCAGTAGCAGGCACTTCAGCTCATCGGCAGTAGTATCCTTCTCCTTCCACTATCCGTTTTGGTGAGCCCTTTTCTTCCTCGGGGCCCAGTGTGGCTCATGCCACTTTTATTTCAGACTTTCTTTTGGATTTTTGTAAGGTATAGCCGGAGCCTTGTTACCGGCAAGTATTGTATTTCCCTTTTGTATCCTAGAGGCTCCGTAGACATGTAAACTGTGGGATTGTGGCCTATGTATATGTACGGGGCGTTGTAAATATAAATTATGAACTTGTTAGTAAATAAATCACATGGTTATGTTTATGCATTGTGAAATCAGTCATTGTTGGTAAGATATTTTGGTTCATGAGTAATAATCAACACAGGGGTAACGCGTGGGAATGAAAGGCACCCAGGTCCGCTTGATTGGGGCAACCCGGTCGGACGCCGGTCATGTCCTCCGATTTGGGGCGTGACATCAAGCGCACACTGTTTGAAGAAATGAAATCGCATGAGCTGTTTGGATGATTTTACCTCTGTTTTTTCCT